>JAACJN010000087.1:0-177471 GCA_013368555.1 Collybiopsis confluens | reverse complement strand
GAAAGTGATGTATTTGCAGGAGGAACCGAGGAATCAGGGGGCTTGGACGCATGTGAGGGAGAGGATTGAGTGGGTACTGCGGGATGCGAAGGGATTGGGGATGAGCGGGCAAGGCTAGTGTATAGAGGAGGAAAGAGAGTGCATTGCCTGCTCCGGGGGTTAGCAAGGTGTATAAGGAACAGCAACAGAGGGTTATCGAGGCTGCTTTTGAAGGGCTATGAATTAACGCGGATCCGATTGTGATAGTTGGTTTTTCGCATCCCTAGCATGTGCATTTGCAAGTCATATCTATAGTTTGAATTTGGCTTTTAGGCCATCTTGACTTTTCAACTCTTAGGTTCAGACGTGTCTTGTTACACGTTATCGGGCTCCACATTCCTGCAGTGGACACACTATAGCCCATCAAGCCCCAGCTTCATTCTTTATCGTCGTCTCCCGTAGTTGAACCGTCGACCAAGAGTGGTACTTGAGAATTTAGCTCTACAAACGCCGCCACAAAAGTTCACACCTTGGTCTGTACTACGCATTTTCAACTCCTTTCCGAGTCTATCACATCTTTTGAAAAAAAAAAAAGATCGCATCTACTTGTCTATGTCCCACAAGTACATAGTAGGTAGTAATAAACAAGACAACTAGTATAAGTTTTAGACCAAGTCCCGCGTTCATGCGCTCACTCACTCTCGTAGACCCACATCCATAGGTCACGATCCACGATCCATGATTCACAAAACAACCCTGCCAGGTTTCGCATACAACCTCTCTTTGACCTGCCACGGTGTAGCCAGATACATCTTTTTCTCAAATATGAGATATTCCACCACACGCTGTTTTTGAGCTTCCGCCTGGGATGGGTGCAGGTTTCGGGAGGAGGAAAGACTCTGTTTTACATCGAATGGTAGTCAGAATTTGGCCCGCACTCTCCTGTTCACCGATGATCGCTTACCTGTTCGGTATCGAACCTGACTAACGCGTGTACGACCAGTCTATTCCCATACGCCGGGGGTAAAGAGCCGAGGTGACCTTCGATAGCGCGGATGGAGAGGATCTTGGTTGGTGATATTTCGCGATGGAATGTCCATTGAAGGGCGTAGGTGAGGACGATGATGAGGAGGAGGAAGAGGTTTTTTTGAGCAGTTTGAGAGCTTCGTTAAAGTACGGAACTTCGGTCAGTTTCGTTATCGTCTTTTTGTCGTTTCTGGTACGCGAAAAGGAAGAGGGCTGAGGGGATGTGCGTAGGTATAAATTGAGACAGGACGTACTTGGCTAAACCCTGTTGAAGCTCGATATAAGAGTCCAAAAGAATTCTCCGCATAGGTGCGGTCCATGAGTTGGGTTTGGTTGATGAAGCTGAGCATATTTGGAATGGGGTACGGAAGAGGTTGAAGAAGCCCATGGCATAAATGTCGATACCTGGAAGACTTTGCTGTGTTATGATACGGAGCATGCTACAAGAAGAAAAATTAATTAGAGTGAAAAAAAAAGAGTACAGCCAGACTGTTCACAATACGCACCTAAAAGCATTCTTGAACTTATTTGTCTGGTTAGACACCCACTGACCCGCACGTCCCTCAAACCCGGATATCTCGACTTTGACCATATCGCGGTTGCGGTAGGGGATTTGAACCGTCCAAAGTCTCGGTAGGAGCAGCCCAAATGTCAATTCCCTGCTTGAGACTGATATACTCTGCCTCTTTGATGAATTTCAACTGCTGCGCTTTCCGAATAATCTTCCAAGTTCACCGCTGCAGCTTCGCGTTCCCTTTCCTTTTCTTTTACCTGTCTGCTCCGACCGGAAGAACGGTTGTGGATTTGGCGGCGGTGGTGGCGGGAGAAGTAGAATTGGCTGGGTAGGATACAGCGCGTGCTATGAGTTAGACATTTTTTGTTGGCTAACGAAACCAAATTCATCGACGGTTTTTGCGGGGCGGTGAAAGAGAAAAATTGCGAAAGCCGAGCAACACCCGAATCTGGAAACGCTTACGCGGCCCGGCGGTCGGCATTTCCCGCTTCTTCCCGAAAAGCCGAAACGGGTTACTCTTTTTTTTTGTCAGCGTCCGCGTCTTCAACCTTAACCACCACCACCCTCACTCTAAGCTTTCTACACTATGCCTGTACGTTTTTCTCTGTGCTTCTAATTCTCTCACTCCGTCTCTCAATATTTGCTTCTGCCAGCGTCAGTCTCGCGGTCGTTCATCTGCCCCCGCTGCTCGTTCAGCACCCGCACCTGCTCAATCCAGAGGAGCACACACAGCAGCTATGCCCGCTAGTGCAGCTCCTCACAGTGCTGCACATGCACCTACCCCGGCCGCTCATCACCCTCCAGCTGCCGCAGCCTCCTCGGGTCAACCAGGAATGATGGCTCAAATGGGCTGCTACAGCCGGTTCAGTAGCTATAGGTTCGACCATTGGCCATGGGCTTTCTAGTATGCTGTTCGGTGGATCCTCTTCGACACCTGCTCCCCTGCACCTGCTGCTGACATGACTGCGGCGACACCTGCTCCTTATGCTTCTGCGAGGAGCGGAGGTTGAGTTGTGAAGTTCAGGCCAAAGGTACGTGGTTTCATTCTTTTCTGAGTTTTACAGCGAGTCGGGTTATTAACTACGGGGTTTTTTTTCTTTTTTCCAGACTTTACTCAGTGCCTTGAGAAAGCCGACCTTCCTTCGTGTACTTGGTATCTCGAGCAATTGAAAGCTGTACGTGTCCTTGCTCCCAGCCTTCATTCTTGTCCACGTCCTAATTCTCTCCTTCCTTCATAGTGCCAAGCTGCCGCTGCTCCGTATTAAAGCGGACGTTCAATGTCGTCGTTTCTGTTGGGAACGCGCTCACAGTATCGAAAACTTATGCCAAGGAGTGCGGTAAAGGTTTAAAACAGTAGAGGCGTTGATCAATGTTGTCGTGATGCTTGAAGATGATTGTGTATCTATGGAATACATAAAGAATCCCCTGCCAGAAGCTCTGTTAACTTATGTTCGCGCTGAGATGCACCTAAATTCGGTCTCCACTATGGATTTCTTTCTTTCTGTCTTTTCTTTGCACGGCGCGATGCGCAGAGAGCGTGTCTCTGTTTTGTGTGTCTTTCAGTTCTATTCCTGTGTTTCCCCGTCCCTCGCTCTCAACACTTTACAATCTGTACCAAAAACAAAAGGTTTTTTTTTTTTTTTTTTTTTTTTTGACTATGAACGGATCGTAATTTCGCTTCCCAGTTTCTTGAAGTTGATTGTGGAAAAGCGAAGGTCCCCTAACGGAATACTTTTGAAAGGTCCATTCCGATCCGATCTGGTGTAGTGGCTAACATTATCCTCTCATAGATAGATAGATAGATAGATAGATAATACGCAGCGCCACGACGTGTGGGGTCCTAGCCCCCGAGAACAGACGATCTCGACCCATTTCGGGAAGGTAGATCCGAGCCAGGGTGAATAGTCCAACAGATAAGAAAATGGTGAGGCCATAATTAACAAGCCACCGGGCAATCAAGCGAAGATAACAGTACAACTAGGAGGAAGAGGGAGGGGAGGAAGGGTACATCTAGCTGCAATGAGAGATCACCCAAAAGGTTTCTTCAGGAATACGCTAGGGCAAAACCAGACCTTCATGGCAGGCGTAACCGCATAAGCACGAGGTGTCGGAATGACTAGACTCGCGCCGAATTTTATTTCGTTTTTTGGTTCTATCGCTCCGGCGCAGAGAGAGTAACGTTGAATAATGACTTAGTTCAACACCCTCCCTTTGACCGGTCAATGGACAGGCCATGCCATTCCGTCTGAGCACCCTAGTATTCGCGTATGACAACACCCAACACCCATCTCCACTGCACCTCATCCGAGTATCGCAGGCAGCTTATAATTCCGAGGAGAGTGGATGTATCAACTCTGGCAATACTTATTATTAGGCTGTCGTTGGTTGATTTAGGTAACTGGCATCGCCCAGATATTCGCTCTGGAAATTAGCACATAGTATACGTATTTTTACATCAAGTAAAAGGAATGGGCCAGTGAAACACACATCGAGTAGAAGATAACGAGTGCTCGCAAATTCGGGAGAAAATGAGTGACAAGTCAGCTTATAGGAGGAGAAGGTGAGTTTGCGGCCAGCACATCTGATATCTGTTTTTTCCACTTCTTCAATGGAATAGCTCCCTTCATTTCGCCTACATACCAGGACTCTGTGGAACCAACTCTGCAGATGGGGACACCGGATGTGTTTGATCCTATGGTGTTATTCTCGTTTGGCAGGTCCTCGGCAATCTGAGCTCAGCAGTTGTGAGCAATACTCTGTACAGTGACCGGATTGAACCTACCAGCTTGAATATCTGCACTTCTGCTGGACTGCTCTGAGTGGACGCAGCGGTGTCTGCCAATAATATTAGGGGGAATAGTACTAAGAAATTCGGACATCCAGTCAAACGACAAAATGACATACCTAATGATTCAGCCCCAGTCCTAGCGGAGGTGGTCGAAGCGAAAGCCGAACTTTCTTCCATAGGCATTGTCACGATTCCGATGCCCCTCAGCTCATCTTGTATCTGCTTTGAGCTTTTCTGAGCGGTGTATGAGATATAAAGAAACACTACATCTTCAACAAATTTCCTCACCGTGGTTCTCTGTTGATTGACAAGAACACGCTCGCGCAATGCTTTGAGATCGGTTCTCAAAGGATCCAAGTCCAATTGGAAGATGGTCAACCACTTTTTCGAGCGACCTGTCTCTTCTAACCTGTCCTCGAGATGTTTTAAATCTTGACTATGCCTGTGGGGCATTGAAAGCATCATTAATCATTCGTGAATTTGTTAGAAACGGACTTGCCCAAGATAGATATTGTTTACGTGATGGAATTGTCGTTTGTGTTCCATGGTACCCTTCTTCTCAACCACATCGGCAAGGATATCCAGAGTTTTGGAGGTTTTTTCGAGATCTGCAAGAATGAACCCATAAAGACGTTCATTGTTCCCTGGACCAGCCGCTTTAGTAGGGAGTCCGGTCCCTGATAAGAGCGTCGGCATCACAGACACCGGAAATAATTTGGAAGACACCAGTTGCAGTCACAAAAGCCATTGGGATTGATAATTAAATCATATCCGACTCTTTGACCTCTTCTTATATACGAACTCTTGACATTTGCAGGACAATCTATCCAAGGAATTACGGTACCTGAAGAACAAAAGGACCTTGAACCATCACAAAGTCGTCAATGAATCCTGACATCGGTACACCGCGAGGTCAAAAAGTACAAGGGAACGGCGTCTTCGCACGGGGTGATTGATGGATGTTTTGGCGGTGTTGTTCTATTACGTACAGTCACGACACGGTGTATGTTTGGCCTCTTTGACCGTACCAACCATGTCGGTCCTCGAAGAGCGCACGGGGCCCTTCAAGCGCGAGGAAATTCAAGACTGGGAAATCTTCTGGCGGGACCATTATGAATGGCTGAAGGACAGAGGTTATCAGCTTCGTCCACGATACCGTCCAGGATGGGTTGCATCTTGGCTGGGGACAGATCTTTGGCCGCCCCGTTTTGAAGATGCCCAGTTCGACGGAACGGCAAGTATCAGTATCTTTTGAAGAGAATATACACTGACTATCCACAGATGGAATATCTCATGGATGCCATTCGAATTGCAGATGGAAAACCGGTCATGCTCAGACGGCCTGACCCTCCACCTTCTCATGAACTCAAGATCGTTCAACTTATTTCCTCTTTACCGCCTGAACCACAAAATCACTGCGTTCCTACATACGAGATCATGACCATTCCCGAAGCAAACGAAGATGGAAGGAATCATATCGTCGCCATGTCATTTCAGGTTCCTTGGGACATTCTCGAGTTTGAAACTGTAGGGGAAGTCGTGGACTTTTGCTCTCAAATATTCGAGGTGAATCAATACGTCTGCAGACGTCTGTCCATGTCCTAACCTTTTCGCTCAGGGTCTTGCGTATATCCACAGCCTGAATGTTTCGCACAAGTATGTTCTTTCGTTTACCTGCCCCCAATCATTTACTAAGACTGTTCTAGCGATGCTAAAACCAACAATGTGATGATGGATTGGTATCCTTTGTATCCCGATCCTCCTCACTCGCTACTCTCTTCTAAAAGGATGGATTGGAGTGGTCCCTCTAAACCTCGAAATCGCATCTTGTACCCCATTAAATACCATTTCATTGACTGGAATCTATCGAGGCACTGGGACCTCACCAGTGGAACTCCTCCACGATTACCCCCTGGGTACGGCGGCGACTCGTCTGTGCCAGAGTTCAAAATCAACGAGCATTGTGATCCGTTTGCGGTGGACGTGTACTGCTTAGGAAACGTCATCCGTGAAAAATTTACCCGTGTAAGTCTGTTTTTACAACAATACTTATAAACTGTTTGAAGCTGAGTAGTTTGTTTGCAGGGCGACCCAGACCTTAATTTCCCTCCCAGACGGAACGTTGAGTTTTTGGAGGAGCTCCTTGCTGATATGACTCAAGACGATCCGACAAAACGGCCGAAAATGAGCGAGGTGGTGACCCGATTTGCGGAGATTCGAAACAGGCTCAGGTGGTGGAGACTGCGTTCCCGCGTTTCTGACAAGACTGTACCCTTCATTTTTCATCTTCTTTATTCTCCGTCTCATTGGATCAAACAACTTGGCTATATCATTCGACGGATACCAGCTATACCTGATTATACAAGGAACAAGGACTATGCTAAAGCTTAGATTCATGATCTTATTTGCTTGATCCACGCTTGTAAGTTTTTGGATACTATCTTATTGGATTTGTTGCGCTCGGAAATCAGGTGTTTGGTTCTTTTTCTTTTGAACGCAAGTTTGCTAGTGAGAACGTGGGTCTAGGGATTGCGCCTACTTTCGCTCAGTCAGCATCGCTATTTACTGACAGTATCACATCGAGCGTACAAAGAGGCTCGCCTGCTTCCCTTGTCTGAAACTGGACGTATACGGTCGAAATAAGATTTGCGGCGGTGTGGACACTACAAGACGATATGTATTATACGTGTCATCAGAGTCACTGGCGGTCCTTTATAACGAAATGCAACCGATTTAGTAGGTCTTATCATTTGAGAGCGACAGAACTTTGTGGATTTTTGTTCTCTCGGAAGCGCTAGTAACAAGTCCGATTATGATTTACAACGTCCATACTCCATGGTAACAGCATTGTTTACACACGGCCTTCCTTCTTTAATACCTCAAGCGTCGAAACAATAAGGAAACCTTACCTTACTACCTTGCCTAGTAAAGGGATTAGCGAAGACGAGCTAAAGTAAAAATGAAAAGAGCTCTCGGTATCTGAGCCATTGGTTGCGTCCTGATCTGAGATCATAAAAGTTTCCTCTCGATTCAGGCTGCGAAGCTTCCGGCAAAGGGAAAGCCCGGGGGAAGGGAGGATGTTTGAGCTAACGTGCGGAGTTTTGGTATATTGGGAGGGGAGCCGAGCCGGGTTGCGAAGAGAAACTTGTCTGAATGAGCTGTTCTCTCTTGGCTTGACGGCGACCTGGTTCAATTCCCGAATTAGGAAAAGAACTTTCTGTGGGCTCAGAGCTAGCCATCGATCCAGTGACGGTGAAGGAAGGGCTCGAGAATAAAGACGGAGGGCTCGACATAATGGCTTCGAGTTTGACATCCGGTCTTTCAAATACTTCATACAGTATCAGGGTGAATATGAGATAAATGACGATGTCCAGACACGAACATTTAGACTTCTTACAATTGCAGCCAAAGACGGTAAAATTTCCGCCAATTTAGAGCCTGCAGGATTGGCACTGTCAAGTAGCATTTTACTGCCACGAGCGTTTGAATATTTCGAAAAAAAATCTCGAACTGGCTTCTTCAGCTTGTGGTCTTGTCATTATAGCGGTTCTTCTAGAGCTTGATGGAATGACGAGCGAGATAGGCAAAAGTTGTTGGCCATAGGAAATGCCCGGGATGATGATGGTGGGGAAGAAAAGAAGAAAAACGACGGGCCGGACTGCTCTTGCCTTTTCCTCAAACGTCAGAGAACCCATGCTTCAAGGTAAAATTCAGGACACCAACAACAAAAAAACGCCTACGGACGTGCGACAGAACAAATTCAAAAATCTCTACAACTTTCCCCTGCCATCGCCCGAAATAAACGCCTTCGTCGGTGCTACACGGAGGATGAAAATTCAGGGCAAGTGTTTCGTATATAACCCAGTCTAAAAGATGGTCCGCCAGACGTGCAAGGAAGATCCATGGCCTATGATTCCGTTAAAATCCTCATATATTGACCCTCTGAACTTTTGAAAAGACAACCCACTATTAGATTGTTCCATGCAAATTATGGAAAGCAAGCGTTGCAGAACTGAACCGGCCACCAGCACAAGATAAGAAACCTGCGGTCTAGAAAGCCGGCCACGCTCTTGTAACGCTGTCAGGCCCAAACCACACTCCATCGTCTTTACCTGGTCGGCACTAGCTCCTACCGAGCTTGACCTGTCAACCATGAGGCACGTCCAATAGGTCCGTTCCTAATCCCTGTTCTTAATCTTAGCATAAGGTTTAATTGAGGTATATAATGAGCTCGTCCAGAATGCTTGAGTTCGCTTGCACCCCTCCAAGCCATGAATCCAAAGTATGTTCCAACTTTTTTCTCAATTCGTTGCACTCACATTCCGAATCAGTGATTTTGCCCTGATTCCTGTTTTCGCGGGATTCGGAGATACACTCCTTGTTCGAACCCCAGCTCCCAACCAAGGTGTGTTTGTGACTGTTAACGATTCTTTTTCGGCACTCACACAACGACGCGTACGGTGTAGAGTTTTGGCTCATCGACGGTGGTCCAGTGACTATAAGTCCTCAAATCAATGTGCACACCGTCCCCGAACAGCCCTATTTTCAGTATCTGCGAGCCGCATTGCGTCGATACTGTACTGATCCTCAGGATAACCGAAGGATAACTGGGTTGAGCGGAATTGTAGTCACTCATACGGATGGTGATCACGTTCAAGGTACGTCTTTCAAAGTTGGCTTTCGCTTTGTCTTCAAGCTATAACATTTCTCCAGGTATAATGCGACTCGTCATGGACTGGCTGTACGATCCCAATATAAACGTTTTCGATCCCAATCGCCCACTCATCTTCGACGGTCCCATCATTCTCACAGAGATGTTTCTCCATAGGAGTAGATATAATGATAAACAGAGACCTAATGATCTCGAACTCACTACAGAACTGGTAAATCGAAACTTCTCAGTCCTCGACTACGATGATTGTCTCCATCGTCAGCGGAACAACGTACCCCCCGTAGTCATTATACCTGATCATCATATGACGAACACAAGCGAAGCACAGGTCTGTGTCATGATCCGTGCACAAGGTCGTTGGCAAAATCTTCAGAACCTGCCTGCGGCGGGTAATCAACTCCCAGCTTCATTTCTCAACACAAATTTTGACATCAACGTTGCAAACATGAGAGACACCACATTTTCAGTCGACACGAGCCTTAGAAATCGACTGAGGTAAATCGATCACCTTTTTTTTATTTTCTTCTCTTCGCGTTTCGCGGTATGAAATACATTAGGTGCTTACGAGAATGTGTTTTTTTTTTTTACAGTATTTACACAACATTCGCCAATCCAGGGAACGGTGACCTGGATTTGTTCACAACTGGAGATGGGATTTCACAAAAGATAGTTTCGCGGTTACCTGTTAACGGCAGTATCAACATCTTTAAGGTTCCTCATCACGGTTCCAAGAAGAACAACCGTTTCGACGTGCCTCTTGCAGACATACTGGACGACGACAAGCACGGTGACCTCTACTTCGTCGCTACAATGCTTACCAAGCGATATCTCAAAGCCGAGTCGCAGGTTGGACGAGACGCTCAGACCGATAAAGCCGCCAAAGAAATAGAGCGTTCTGTGAAAGAGCTATTCTTGAAGGATTGGCAAGACCGATGTGAAGCTGAGGAACTTGCGGTCGACGAAGACAGGTTCAATCAACTGCTCTCCCTGCTCGAAGTCGCTACATGTCAATACTGGGAAAATCGAAAATCCTGCATCAAATTCAGCAGTCTTATGGTCAGCGTGCCAATGTATCTCTTCGATCGAGCTCCGGGTACTAAGCTGCTCATCCGAGCTATTTGGACTCGGATTCAGGAAGAGTTGGACAGAATTTCACTGGATGTCCTGCCTTTGGATCCGCTTACGAAACCATCGGCGGCGGATGTGACTTTTACGCCTCTCATGCCTAGGCCCACCATGTTCAAAACCTTTGTAGAGGTCGGAGCACCAGCTAGCATCTGGATCGGAATGCAACCTGAACCATTGTGGACGAGGAAAACATTTTGGGAGACAATGTTCGAGAGGAACGAGGTTGCTCGGTTGCGGACGGCGAAGAAGATTCAGGAGTTTTATAGTAATTTCAGGTGAGCACTTTTTTTCAAGCGAACGTGTGTGGGTGGGTGTGTGGATTTTTGACGTTACTACGCAGTGCTATAAATTACGTCATCTCAGCTAACGGAAAACACCACCACCCAAACGCTGAAACTATCGCAGGAATTATCTCCTCTGTACTCCGTCGGAACGACAACGTTGAGCGGCGAATCATCGTTACTACTGGGTCTGCTCTCAAAATGGACGACATTGCCCTATTGGTAAAAAGGCTAATTGCTCCACCCAACTTGAATATTATTCTCCAGCAACCTTCGCAATGGCGGAACCGTATCAAGATCTACAGTTTTTACCAGGACTTCCTTGCGGAGGTTCCCATTGACGACGGGCTTCTTGGCGGGTGTCAGGAGATTGAGTTTGACCCTCAGAACGGGGATTTAGAGACACAGCTACATTATCTCAAAAACGTCTTCGATGAGCTTGTTCCATATAACATCCCCCGCGCTCGAGCATCCTGGAATACCAAATACCATATTTCCCTATTGGATGATCAAGGCCGGACGATGTCGTATCTTGATCTCGACGCTCAAGGTCAGCTCATTCATCAACCGCCGAATCCTCTAGGGCCTCGTGCGGTGTTTGCACTGCAGGTTATGGATATCCCCCAGGAAGTTGACATTGATCATCTAGACCATGTATTTGCGTACCGTATGGAAAAGCAACCTCCGGCGAATCCTAATCCTGGTCCTGGTCCAGCACCTCAGCCGGAACCCATGACGACACCTGTTAGCTTGGCTGCATGGTTTTCGAGAACGGGCCCAGGGGAGTCTTGTACAGTCTATGAACCGAATGTACAGAACGGACCGAAAGGAGGCAAGCTGGTCAAGCCACCTGTTGTGAATGGCGTTGTTGTTGTTCCGCAAAATGCGGTGTTCAATGCCAATCCTGCTTTGATGGATGTGGCGCATGTTTTGTTCTCCAGGGTGAATAATCTGTGAGAAGTCGTACGGATTGCAGTTCTAGGAGACGCAAGTTACCGTAACAAAACTGCTTGCGTAATTGAATGAATTTATTATTGAACCTCGACGAGCGCGATCATTGGCACGAGGAGGAAAGGGTCCAGTAGTGAGCCCTCAGCAAAAACCTTGCTTTTTTTGGCCTGGTATGAACACACATTCGCTCGTTGAAGGGTGCCGGGAGATTCCGTTCCACCCTCCAACTTATGAGAATCTAGAGGCGCAGCTGGATTATCTCACAAATGCGTTCAATGCCATCGTGCCATAAAAGATTCCCTGCGGCCGAGCATCCTGGAATACGAGACACCATATCTCCCCGACGCCCAATGTCAACTGATCCACCAACCGCCGAACTCTCCAAGGCCTCGCGCGGTGTTTGTGTTGCAGTTTATGGACACCCCTCAGGAAGTTTACGTTCCTCAGGCCTACGTTCTGTGCATCCCAACCCCAATCTCAATAATCCAACAATCCTGATCCTTATCCTGGTCCTTATCCTCCGCATCAGCCAGGATCAATCACGAGGCGGTATGGTATCCGAAAACCGGCCCAGCAGAGACTTGTAGTTGTACACCGAATGGAGTGAACGGAGGCAAGCTGATCAAGCCACCCGTGAACGGCGGTTATCGCAGTACTACTATTTGATCCTAACGCTGCCTTGACAGATGTAGCAGCACATATTGGGTGGTAAATCTGTGAGAAAAATACGGATGTGGTTAGATGTGTTTTTTGGGAGAATTGAGGAAAAATCTATTGTTATACTGATGTCGACAATCCATTGATGATGAACGCGCTTTTAGAAAGGGCGTTGAAGGACTATGCGCCGGCGGTTAATATTAATTATCGTATCTTTCCCAGTGATAATCGCGACAGCGGAAACACTACATCCACATCCACACCCACACGGGTCCAATGCATTAAGAAAAACCTTAACGAGGCAGGCATGAAGCAGGCTCTGAAAAAAGTTGGTGAGAAATAAGGTGTGTCCAGTATATAAATTCTAATTCGAACGTTCGGTTCTGACGTTGGCTCTGAAAGACATCAAAGATGCACTGGTAGATCTCTTGCGGAATTCGGGCATGGATTACTGAGCACTCCACCAGATTCACGGGTGAATCGGTGTTTGTGTCTTTAGTTGGATGCATCAAAAGGCCTGCCTGCCTTTTGCTGCCTCCAAATAGAACTTTAGGCAGCTGATACAGCCTGATATCGAGGACCCTCGGGCCCGGGCCTCTTTCGATGTAGTGGCAAGGCTGACATAGACGAGAGATGCAAAGGGAGTAACATCTGACTGAGATAATCTCAATCATGGAATGATGGACTTCCTCCCCCGAACAGCTTCAGTATTCGCTGACTCGATAATATTTTTCTCGAGAATCCCTTGCCTGCTGTGAGCCAAATCACTCCCGAAGTTTGCGAGGCTCGAGGTTTGTAGCTAGGCTCACAAATCACTCTACATCATGCTGCAGTGTGTGACAGACCCTGCCAATTGTACTTATAAGTTTCCATTCGAATCTTGGCCAGTGTTTCCTCGACAACTCTCAAAGGGTCCGAGTCATTACATTCTACGTTAACGTTACATTCTTACTTCACAATATAGCAGAACCACCTGTCTCCGGCCAAGTATTACACGCCCTCGTGTTTACAAAAATATGCATCTGCGACTGCTGCGATTCCATGAAACCGTGTCTGACCGGGCATCGAGGGCTCATACTATACCTCAACGAGGTCTAAACGTGGAATTGAAGGTGGCATTTGTGCTATGTATTAGTTGATTGAAAATAATCTATCGATGTACATACGTACCCTGTCTTTTTTTTATACCGGCGCACTTTCTACTAATATTATGTTCATGATGGTACTACTAGTGGACGAAAAGTCCGGTCCTGAACCTGCGTCCGGACTGAACTTTTTCGGACGGGACCGAAAGTCCGGTTCAACGTCCTGGTATTTACCGGACCGGACCTGAAGTCCCGTTCGGCGTCCGGTCAATTCAAGAATTTTGGGACGCGTTCAGAACGCGTTCGAACGTGTCCGGACGCTTTGTAGTCATGCACTTGGCGCTACATGTTAAAATTTATATTCATATATATCATCACAATATCAATGAAAACAAGTCTAACTATGTCTCGGGACGCTCAGTATCCACTAGCTTAAGCCTGAAGTAGCACAGGGGTTCATGTTTCTATGAACGTAGAACTGGGGCTCAAGTAGGTTTCACTTGGTTTTGGACTTTGAGCTCCACTACTAACTGGTTTTGGTCTGATTTTGCAGGCACAACACTTTCACGTATAGCCCGGGATTATCTTGCTATTCAAGGTTTTGCAACACCCTCAGAGCGAGCCTTCTCAGGCGGGGCTCTTACAGGTACTAAACTACGTAACTCACTTCGACCGGAGATGTTCCAAGCGCTTCAAATTTTGAAAGGTGCTTACCGAAATGGTCATATCTCAGCGACTCAGCAGGCAGCGCAGCACATTGTAGACTTCATGGCAGCATTAGACAAATATGACTTTGGCGATGCTAATGTTGATTTGAATGACGAATATAATGTTTAATTTACTTTACTTCGATAGCTTTTGAATTTTGTCCTCTATATTGAAAAAAATATACGTCCGGACCAGGTCCGGACGCGTTCTGAACTTGAACCGGACGGAAGTCCGGCGGACCAATGGTCCGGTCCTGGCGTCCCAAATTTTCCTGAACTGGACCAAAAGTCCGGTCCTCGGTCCTCAAAAATTTGCTCTGAACCGGACCGAACCGGACTTTTCGTGCACTAGGTACTACTAGGGAACAGTCCGACTCTAATGGATTGGTGCCATGGGGCGGTTTTTTTTTTTGAACGCATGCATTGATCACTATCTTGATTCTGCATTATGGCTAGGCACCGACATTAATTGAGGGAACAGCTTAGCGGGCTTGAAAGCGGGATAAATGCTTGCCGAATCCGTCAAATACCGAGGCCCAACTGATTTTTCTCAGACTCTAGGCAGGACTACTATGTATACATGTCATCTTTTAGGATTTTTCAAGGCCTCAAACTGTCAAGAAGCGTACAAAGGACTTAGATTTATTTTCACTTTATCACATGACCGTTCCTCTGACTCTTTACTTACAGATACTTACATTGGTACGATTCCCTTATCTCCATTGTCTCCTTTGCTATTGTCTACCTCTACTCCGATTCGCTGTTATTGTTCTTACACCCCCATGACTTCACCTTCACTCTCACACTGTCACATACTTACCGCTTTTATTCCACTTCACTCCCGCGCTGTCAACCTCTCGCTCTCACACTATTGTCTTTACACCTTCTCCTTGTTCCGACTCGTTCTGACTCGTTCTGACTCTCTTATTGTTCCGATACGTATATAAGCCCAGTACCTACCACCTGGTTCCCCATCTTGACCTCTTTGTCGTTGGGACCAGGTAAGCCTCCGCCTGTACTAGATACTTCTTTATATTAACTTTGTCGTTGGGACCAGTGCCTACCATCTCCGCTTAAGCCTCCGCTCTGCTGCCTTGCTCTGCCGTCTTGTACTTCTGCTCTGCCACATCGTTGCTCCGCATCCCCGCTCCGTCCCATCAGACCTCTTTGTGACATTAGGTCAAGATCCCTATTGCTGCGCTGACTGCCTACCGCTTAGGCCGTCCCCGCACAAACCACTGCCATCACGTCTACCCCGGAGTTTGACTGCTCCAACTGCCTGCACGGTTTTGACTCCCGCGACCAGGCTCTTGCCCACTTCCGAGAAACCGAATGTCGCGACGAGGAACGGAACGACCGGAACGAGGGAAGCACGAGGGAAAGCACGAGCAGAAGCACAGACCGAGTAGCCGGCAAGCTTCAAAGACGACGGAGTCCGAACTTAAGCGCAGCGTACAAGGGTGGTGGAAGGATAAGTGATCTCAACAGCAGTGATAGCACGAAGGGCCAATCACAAGGGCTCAAAGGATGTCTAGTTCCCAATGACCAAGTTAGTATTGGAGTATACAGAGAGAGGTACAACACGAACCTAGTTCCCAATGACCAAGAGGTCGAGATAGGGAACTAGGAGCTATCTACAGTCCTTATATACGTATGGTAACAATAAGAGAGAAAGAACAACAAGAAGGTCAAAAGATAATAGCGCGAGAGAAAGGAACGACAGCGCGAGAGAAAGTAGGTATCAAAGACAATAAGTATACGACAGTTGTGAGAGAGAGAGGTGAAAGAATAATAGCGACGAATGGGAATGAAGTGTAACAATAAGGAGGAAAGACAATAAGAAGAAGAGGAGGCAGTACGCAATTGTGAAATGGATATGGAGCAATGAGTCGAAGGAGTATGAGTAATAAACACGATCACATGATAAAGGAAGAAAGGTGGCGTGAGATAAATGAGAAAAATGATGTAAGTACCGGTTGTCACGACACCGAAAATAGTTGGTTTGATTGTGATCACCAGCCCTGCCCTAACGCTTCCGCCAACCAAACCGTCCCAGAAGTGATACAACTAGAAGGCTTTCAAATCCTTCCCATTGCAGCAGACTTACCACCGCCAGCCCAGCCCACGCCTATCCCATCCCCCACGAAACCGGACAATCCGCTCTTCTCAGACGAACCCATCGATCTAGACGAACCCATTGATCTAGACAACATGCCTGCCCAACCAGGAAGTTCCTCCGCTCCCCCGCCCCCCATGACAACCGAACAAATCATCCACGCCTTAGCAGAACAGGTTGCCAACCTGACTGCCGCAGTATCCGGCCGAGCGGCTGCAAAATCTAGCATGAACAAACCGGACCTTTTCAAAGGTCAAAGCAGTACGGAAGCCCGACGTTTCCTTGCGCAATTCTTAGCCTGGGCCTCAGAGCAGCCGGACTTAAAGAACAATCACGGTAAAACCATCAAGTCAGCCTTAGGTTTCCTCACAGATAAAGCGGCAGACTGGGCCACCCCCTACCTGAACGAATACAATAACGGAAGGGTACCCTTTGCCGGACTTTGGCCGAACTTTGTAGCGGCATTCAAACTCCGTTTTGAATCAGTCGATCCAGAGATGGAAGCCCGGGCTGCCATAGAGACCATTCACCAAGGAAAGGGCCAGAGTGCGGCAGAGTACTCCCAGCATTTTAAAGACGTTGGAGGCAGAACCGGCTTATCCGACGCTGATCTCTTAGGACGCTTCCAAAGCAGCCTACTCCCGGTAACGCGCAGTGCGTGGGATCACTACTACCACAACCCAAAACCAAAACTAAACCCAAAATGTATTTAGGTAAGTTAGGACAGGTTCCGCCTTATCAAATTTGTAAAGGTGCGAGTGTGCTTGTCAAAGGTTACGCGGGTTCCGCAAGAATCTATCGCTTTTTAGGTTTTTCTTTGTCCACAGGAGCTAGGGCTCAACTGCTTCGACGCTCGACTACGATGTAGCCTAACTAGGTTTTTATATAACTTTGTATCGCTTTTAGTCGAAGTAGGGGCGCACTGGCCTTTCTAACTTAAACTAAACTCGAAACGGACTTGTGCCAGTGACGAAGGGGCTAGGGCTCAACTTCCTCGTATGGACTTTTGGATAGATCAACGAAGGGGGGCAAGGGCTCAACTTCCCAACGAAGATAGGACAACTTTTTGGTAGATACGCGGTCTAGTTCACCACAACCTTGACCGGGCAAATTTCGTAACTTTTCTTTTCTTATTGGCTACACAGGAGTTTTCCCGCTGGTTTGCACTTCTCAGACGCCCACTCCGGCAGATACTGAGCAAAATATAATATAAGGTGAGATCCGCACTGGGTAATCTAAAGTTAGGATACATACGTGCGGAGTATATATACCGTAAAATAATAAATAATATTAAAATCCTCAAACTCCAAACAATATTCAAGAAAATGTTGAAACGTCGACCCCAATTCCACTCCCAGGTAAACCGATCACCTGGATAGTCCTTCCTAACTAGTTTTCGTAGGATTCTTCCATTTCGAGTAAAAGGTCCGACGGATCGGATGGTTAAACGGATCGGCTAACTTGTCCAGAGTTGGTTTAGAGTGCCTTGATAATTCTTTTAACCTTTGGATATACTCCAGCTTCTAGTTCCGCATGGTAACACGGGTCATAACTGATCTGGCATCGGAATGTCGGTACCGGTCCCTGTGAACTATGGCCTAGCTCGCCCAACGTACTTGGACGTACTCTCAACCATTCCTCCGTTGAGTGCCGAAGTATCCTAGCTTCTCATTACATTTCTTTTAATGTATGTCGCATATATCGACACTTAAGTCGTATCATATCATGTCATTTCATATCTTTTGGCTTTTCGTTCCATTTGGTACAAGTACTCAGTATCATCGAATAACATTTCGGGTGAAACCAAGTTAGGACTCGATAAGAGCCACTGGAATAAGTGCCACGTGTTAAATAGCCTCGCAGGTCTTCGATCCCTTGATACGAAGCAAGTAACTAGCTCATATATGAGACCCTTGGCGGTTTATGGGTGAGTCTGCTAACTTTCGAGAGTTAGGACCAAGTTCTCATAAGCCATCTATACAAAGATGTGTATGGTTTACCATCGACCCAGGTAAACATAGTTAGGACGCCTGGTCCAATCCTCGATTAATCGCATACATAGTTGCCTAGCTTGTTAGCTGACGACTAGGGCTCGTCTCAGCTCTCAAGTATACTTTCTTAACTTAGAAAGTCGTACTTTGGATGATTTCACGCATGAACGCAAATTAATCGCATCATCTCCCCCAAACTAAAAGTTCTGACCGTCCCCGGTCATAGCCTAACTCTGGGTTCAACTCTGCTCATCCACCTCTAAGTGCCTAACACTATTAAAGAGGAACTTAACACGCTTTTACATTTCTGTGCTATCTCTTATCATATCTTGCCGAGTCCGGCCTGCTACATATTACTCGCTTTGATCCCGAGACTTGTATCAATCAAATTGGTTCGTCAATCAATTTGATCGCCGAACCGATTTCTAACCGACTGTATTAGCCACTTTGGCATCTCATTTCCCTTCAAAGAGCAGTTATAATACTGCTCCTTGCGATATTGCTTCTTTAGAAGCACGGGATCTGTCATGGATTATATCATTCATCGATCATGATGGGTATGGGTTAGGGTTCGAAGATATTATAAAGCCTGACTCGGTTGAAAATTTCGACCAAGTCAGTCTTTCTTTTTCTTCCCCCATGTCTCCCGCCAAACTCTACCTCCCTAACTCAAAGAAGACCGCCAACGAGCTTGTCGAGGCCTTGGGCTTCGAATTCAAGGAAGATCCGACCCCCTCTTTCTTCGACGTCGCCGATTTCTCTCCCGAAAACATCGACGCGTATCAATACCCGGCTCTCGCCACCGACGATCCTTTCTTGGCCACCAACAAACCTCCTCGAAGCTTTTATCCAGCAAAGCTGGCGAAATGGTACAAGCCTGTCGAAGGTGCGACGGGCCTAACTTACGCCAAGGGCGTTGATCTCTACCGCGCTACGAACTCGATTTTTCGCGCGTTCAAAAGTGTTTTTGCACAACGCAATCGCGCTTCCGAGAACGATCTGCACACGCGCATTGAATCGGCGTTGGCAGCAGCACGTCCTGCCCTAGTACGTTTTTCTTTTCTTTTATCATTTTTCTTATTTTTAATCTTGATATTCCTTTTTCAGACGTATATGCATCAGTTCTGGGCTTCGTGCACGAACTGTCCGAATTTTGCGGTGGTGATAAAGGGCATGGCCCAATATCTTGTCCTTACTTACGGCGATTCTTCCAAGCGAACGTCGCAGCTTAAAGGTTGGAAATACTCCGAGGAGGAGATGGAAAACCTCGAAGTATGTTCCCAGTTGTCCTTTCACATTATTCTAACTGACTAGAATTCCTTTTCATTCTTTTCATAGCGGAAATTTCAGTTGTCCGACGACGAATACCCCGACGAACCCCCGATTCCACTCGATGATTTCCACCTCGAGGGCCTATCTCTATGGAACGCCATAGGAGATAAGGCTAGCGACTGGTTTACCTTCCCAGGTCAAGTTTCTCCGCTCGCGCCCTCTTCCAACGATTCTTCGAAGGAGGAAGAGTCGCAACAGCCCGAGAAGTCTCCTGCACCTCGTTACCAATCCGTGGACCCCTTTGAGGAAGCAGTAGCTTCGAAGTCGGTCCCAAAGAAGGTAACTATTCTTTCTCCCTTTCGTATGTTCGTTCTAACTTATTCATTTTTCATGTAGCGGTCAAACCCTTCGGCAAACAAGGGTAAGGGTAAGGCTCTCCCCGAGGTCCCTTCCAGGTCTTTGAAGCGATCCCGGAATACCAAGGAGGAGGAGGACGACGAGGAGGAAAGCGATTTAATTTTGGACTCAGAAGAAGACGAGTCTCCAAGTAAGTCTCTGATCCTAACTTCGTTCCGCGCTTTCTAACAACTTTTCTTTTCAGAAAAACGCGTCAAATCCTCCGTCCCCACTGCAAAGTTCGTTCTTCCTCCCCATGCCTCGCGTCGTACGCTAATAAGTACTCCTAGACGACGTACTTCTCGTCAGGTATGACTGTTTTCTTCCTAACTTAAATTTTCTTTCATTTTATTTCTCTTTTAGCATTTGTCCGCAGTCGTCATCAAGCCTGAGCCTGGGTCAAGCAAAAGGCCGGCTCCTGCATCAAGAGCTAAATCTCGCGCGGTTGCCGCAGCTCGTCGCAAGACTCCTTCTCCAGAGCCATCGCCCCCTCCAAAAGGGAAGCGAACCCGAACTAGGGCCTCGATTGGAGTTAGGGAGAAGCTGCCGACTGGGTCTTACCAGCCGTCGACTACACCCATCCCGGGATTCGAAGGTGTCGCTGTCACCACCAAAGGTGACCCCCTCTTGATCGCTGAGCAGTTCGTCCCTGAAGAAACGAACTTTGGTGACGAACCTAACTCAAACACGGTATGTCTTCTCGTTTACATTCTTCCTTTCCTAATTTATTACTTACTCTGTTTCTAGAACGGTCCGAAGCTTAGGACTCAAGTTGCCCATGTCAACATCGACAAACGGCTCCTCGGCGTCGGTAGCCTTGTTGGAGTTAACAACTTCAACATGAACTACTCCGACATCCCAAAAATGGCCTATCCCCTTCCACAGGTAAGTATTATTTCATATTCTTCTCTTTTCATCAGCGTCCTAGCTTAGTATTTTTAGCCAGCTCGCCCGTCCTCGTCTGGTATCGATCAGCGATGCACCGAATGCATTCGCTTGAAGACTCCTTGCAATTACGAGAAGCCGCACATTCGTTGTGGGACCTGTCAGTCCAATAAGACGAAATGTCTTAAGACCTTGGACTTGGAGGAAGGCTTGCCGGTCATGAACGCCATGATCCAGCAGTTCAAAACTGCTCCTAACAGTAGGCATTTATTTTATTTTTAAATTTCGTTTCTAACTTTATTTTTCTTTCCCTTAGATGCCCAATCTCGGTTTGAGACTGCTCGGGACGCTCGCGCTGCGCTGATAATGGCTCACGAGGCGCTCAACGCCCAAGTCAAAGCCATCGACCGCTTGACCGAACACTTCATACAGTGTTTCGGTCTATTTTCCGACAGCATGAGCGATCCCATGATCGTCCTCAAGAGTCTGGGCTCGACCGCGGGAGACGAACCGGTGGCTCGCTTCTCGTATGAACACTTTAGCTTCCTAGCTACTGTGTTCGACTGGAACAGCCCCCTGAACTTTGGCAAGATCGACACCGGCGATCGAACGCTTCAGGAATGGCTGGAACTTGTCCGAGAGTCGCTCGACAAAGTTCCTGGGCCTTCCTCTCCCGTTCCTAACTCTTCCCCAACCGCTCTGCCCGATCCCTCGGCTACTACCCTCCTTGAGGATAGTATTGCTAACGCGAGGGAATCCGTGGTAGACATCGGGATCGCGGACGCTACGGGATCCGGATCGCTGGACGAGCGGGACGAGTTGGTCGCGTAGGCTGTTTCATCGATAACGCGTGGGTCGAGTCGGGGGTACCAATTTTGTGGTACCTTCGACTCTTTTGTAATATTTTCTTTTTGCATTGTCTGGACTCTTTTCAAGTATTCCTAGGTAAACGTTGCTAGGTTTCTTGCTAAGAGTAAATTTGTAGTTTTTACTTTGCGCCGGGTGGCTCTTTTATGAGCTACCAAAAAAATATATGATCTTTTTCTTGAATTTCCCGTGTGACAACTAAGTTAGGACGGTCCGAAACCTTTTTATTTCATCTAGTAGTTAGGACCAATATCTGAGGGAATTTTGGAGTGTCTAGAGTTTTCTGGACATTTTGTTTTTCCAAATTTTCCGGGTCTCCTCCCCCAAACTAAAGATCCCAACTGTCCTCAGTTGCGTTGGTACGATCCTAGATGATGAACTGGCTGCCTATAAAAGGTCCTAACAATTTTCCAGTCCTACCCAAACTAAAATCATATCCCTTCGCGCATTATCATCTTTTACTCGTTTTCATGCCAAAACCGAAAATCCTAACTCGAGAGAAGGAAATTCATCCTTCTCTTCAGGCTATCAGCAAAGCATATGACGCTCTTCATGAGCATTTCATTGCTATCAGTCGAGTTTACCCTCGACCGGAGAAGAATCCGCCTTCCTTGACAAAGCAAAAGCGATTCCGTCCCTTTGTGGAGGAATTGTACAATGCTCTCGTGTGTAATCTTCCTTTTTCATATTTGAATCCTCGTCCTAACTTCCTTGTAGACTGAGAATGTCACTATTCGTGAACATGCTCGTGTCCCCCATACCATGCAAGTTCGGACCGAAGCTCTAGCGCTCTTTGAGGATTCCATTCCGTTTATTCCAAACATTGAACACGACATGCAAACTTCCCGTCTAACTGGGTTCATGAAACAGTTGGATGCTGCCGTGGTATGTTTTTCTTTCATGACACAGTGTGTCCTAACTTATATATTTATTTGTTATTCCATGTAGAATGAGTATGAGACCGAGCTCGCAAATCGTCAAAGAACCCCGGTGAATCCAGACGCTTTGAAATATATTCGCACTGGAAAATCCAAAGTATGTCCAAAGTTTTCATTATTGCTTCGTCCTAACTCATCTTCCTCGTGTAGGCGACTGGTGAATCGTCTTCTAAGGTAGAGTATGATTCGGACGAGCCTGTCAAGACTTCCAAGAAAGGAAAGAAACGAAAGGTGGAGAGCGTAAGTCTTTCTATTCTTCGCTTTTCCTTCTTTTCGTCATTTTCGAGTTAGGCTGGTCTTTCGGACTCCATCCATGCTTCTAGTACGCAGTCTAGATCCGACATCGGTACCTCCGACTCTGCACGGGTTGCTAGTACACAAATTTATGTCGCTGACCTGCGGACTGAAACCGAAGGTTCGTCCTAACTCCATTTTCGTTTTATGCCTATCCCTTTTCTTTTCTTTCAATCTTCGGCCTCTGACTGGCCTACCAGCCGATGAAGCTCCCTTTTCTCATTCACTTGGTGCTCATCCTGGTGATGATCCGGCCGCGCTAGAGTACCTCATGGGTAAACTAGTTAGACTAGAGTTTGACTCTACCCATCCGGCTGCTCTTGAGTCTGCTCATGCTGCCCATTCTCAATTTCCTGGATGGTGTCACTATATGCCACTTCGTCCCGCCGAATTGGCTCGGTTGATCCAGTTCCAAGAGTCTTTGACCAGGTTAGGCCATTACGAAACGATTCCTAACTTGCGTCACTTGGCTTGGGAGCGGTGTAACTGCCATGTCAGGTCTCCCTTTCGTGTTGAACCAATCCGGGCGGCAGAGGAGTCCTTCCGCCGGCAGATTCCTGTTCTTCCTCTCGATTGGCTCAGCCATAATTGAACTTTTTAGTCCACTTTCCTTTTTTTATTTATTCAGGCCGACTCTACTTCTTTCTTCAAGTCGTCCTAACTTATTTCTTATATTTCCTTCTACTTTCTTAGCCCAGAAACGAGAGAGAGAGAATCCTATCTCGGTTCAACTGTTGGACGAGGTTGCAACTACTTCGTTGGGAGAGTTCAAAGATCTCCCAACTGGTGTTCTCAACTCCCTTCTCAATTACCATCGAGTAGAAGGTCTCCACGCTACCCACATCGCTCTTCTTCACCACGATCGTGCCAAGGTATCTCGACGCATTTGTGATGAAGTTAGGAAGGAGTTCGAGGCTCGTATGAATCTTGCAGACAAGTCTGAACCCGAAACTGGGAATATGGTTTTCGGTATCGAACGTTCCATGATCCTCTGGGTATAAATCCTGAGTGAACACCATCATAGGCATACCGAGTCTTCATACATCTGACGCCTTTTGAATTCGAACATTCGTTCTTCGTCAACATATGCTTGCAGGTCATCTTCAAAATCCTCAACGCTTGTGGCATAGACATCCATAGTTAGGAAGCCACTTCGAGGATCAATTTTGTCTTTAAATTCATCGAAGTCGTATGGTAGTTCCTCAACCTGTTCTGCTACTGAGAACGGAATTGGTTCTCCATTATCTTCGTCATTATAGTCTTCTGGATTAACTGGGGTCGAGCAGGTTGCCAGCCACCCGGTGTAATACGAGATAGGCCGTCAGATCATGCTTGATTCCTTTGACATGTACTAATGCGAAGTGATATTTTCGTATATCTTCGATCCAACGATTTATAGTCGCATTCGGACCGCAACTAGGGTTATCTAACATGCCTTTAATATAGCTTGCATCGGTTTCGACAGTTAGGCGTCTACTCCCGTAAATTTGATAATAACTAGCTTCAAGGGCTAATTTTAATCCATATAGTTCTCGCTTAGCTTGAGAGAATCGTGCCTCTCGCTCATTTAGAGTTAGGGACCCGAAATAATTAAAGAATTTCTTTTAGGATCCTTCGGGTCGAGTTGGTAAAGGTACCAACCTACTGCCTTGTACGAAGTATCGACAGACAGATTAACATCCCATTCATAATTGATAGGACATAAAGCTGGAGCTTTTTGAATTCCTTCTTTAAGTAACCTCATAGCTAACTCCTGTTTCGGTCCCCATTCCCAGGGAACATTACGAGTGAGTTGAGTCAAAGGTTCTGCTTTCTTTGCATAATTTTCTATGAACATTCGAAGCTGACCAGCAGTTCCCAAGAATGCTCTAACATCGCTTTTATCTTTGCATGCAGGCCAAGTTAGGACGACTTCTGCAATCTTATCTTCAGGTACTCGACCTTCGTAAGTGCATTTATGCCCAACTACAACAATTTCTGGTCGGCATAAAAAGGTTTTCTGTCCTGAGAACATTCCTCCAGCATACTTTAGACGCTGAACGACCCTGTTAAGATCTGGAAATGTTCCCAAACGAACCTCCTAACTCCTTTATTGCCTTCCATTGTTTCAAATCCACCGTCAGGGAGCTCATAACGAGTAACTGGTCCCCTAACTGGTACATCATCAACGTATGGCCATGTTACATGCGGTATTTCATCTCGTAAAATATATGTCATATTGTCATGGAAGATAGGAACCGAGTTAGTCCACCCCATTGGCAATTTTACCAATTGGTGTGCACCAAACGGCGTCTGAAAGGTAGTGAGGTCTCGGGAATCTTCCTCTACCTCCCTTTTGTCGTATCCAACATGAACATCCAAGGTTGTTCCACAGCTTCGTCCAGCAAAGTGCCTAGCTACATCTGCAGTAGCTGGAGGTATGCCAGAATGTTGAATCGTGACTTTATTCAGCGGTTCAAGACTGTGTACTAGCCTAAGTGACTTTCCATCTTTCTTCAGGACACAGAACCACTTGGAACGATAACTAGCGTTCGATGGTTTGTAAATTCCTGCATCTATCTTATCTTTAATAATTTTGCACACATTGGCATAGATTCCAGGTGGAATCGGAATATTTCTCTCCACCCATGGCTCGTGTGCTTGAGTTGGTATCCTAACTGGAGGGAAGAACTCTCGTTTAAAAGTTCCTCCTTCTTCTGGGCACCACGCAAATGCTTTTTCTTGAAGTCTCATAAATTTGTGCATGAGCTTCCTCTCTTCAGGCCATAAGAAACCATCATCATGAGATTTGTCCAAAGCTTCCATTCTCTCCTGAGTATATCGTCCGGTTGGTACGAAATCTGGAGGATTGATAGGTAACTCCGGCATATCCTTCAATGGTTCACCAGTTATATGCCTTTTTATCCGAAATTCCTCAGATAATTCAGCTTTCACCGGCCTAACTTTAAGAGCGACGGGTTTGTACTTTTTCGACCCATAAACTCTTACTAACTCGTACTTTTGAAGCTGCCCCGGTTTGTTCTTTCTAGGAACGTAAACCGACGGTTCTCTAAAAGCTTTCTTCCCTGGAACGGGTTGCCGAGCTAATCGTTTAAGAGATTTCCATGAACTCCGGAGTTTCTCTTCACTTTTCCTAAGATAGGACAGATTTGGATCGTCTGCCTCAAATATCATAAATGTATCATATAGCGTAAAATTCGTTTCTTCATTATTTTCCATTACTTTCTCATTGATAGGAACATCTCGTTCCTGTTTGACAGTTTGCATGTAGGTCTGATGTGACGCTGTTGCGTTCCACACCGTTCCTAACTTTTGCAAGTATGATTCTATGGCCGCACCATCTATACATTCCTTTCGGACTTGTTCTTCAGATGCTAACCAGTACGACTCCACAAGTTCCGACCTCGTAAATTGTTTTCCTTCGGATTGGCGCCAACCATCCACCTCTAGTTCGCCCTGTTCATTGAAATGGAACCCAATAGCGACTTCCTCCTCTCCCTGATTGCTAGTCAGATCTTCGAGGTTCGAAAATTTCCATCTGGCTCTGCCTTAGATGGCTCTTCAGGTGTAGGCAGTTTTTTATAGTTAGGCACCTCATATCTCGAAGTATCCACTTTCATAACGTTGGCTAACTTGCCACGAGCGAACGTAGGAACTACACATTGCCGTTTAGAGTTAGGGCAAGTGATTGTGAGTTCCGTATCACCGTTTGCAAAGGTTTTAACGTTGCTTTCGGTCAGCGCATCGAATGGTCTTCCCATAAGTAACATATATGGTGCACGATTTTGAACGTGCAATTGTAGGTAGATAGTAAGGTCACCAAATGTAAATGGGACGTTCCTAGCTAAACCCTCGGTTCTACCCAACCCTCCATGTGAATCCTGCATCTGAAGAGTTACGTTGGGGTCCCAAGTTAGGCCCAACTGAGTAGCCACTAAACGGTCAATCGAAACAATCTGTGATCCAGAATCTAAGATTCCTTCAACAATTTCGTTTCTGTGATTGATTCGAGCCGCAATTGATCGTAGTCCTTTGCTGTTTCCGGCTACAACAATCATATCGCGTCTCTCATCGTCGATGGGTAGGTCATTATGAAAACATTCTACCACATCTTTTTGTACCCAAGATCCTGCAGGCATTCTGTCCCTTTCTTCGGACAGATACTCAAACATGATCTCTGGTGCAAGAGCTAGGTCATCAATGTCGATATAATTACCACGCATTAATACTCCTGTGGGCATCTCCGGAATCTGGGTTTCGCCGTTATCAGCTAGGACAGCTACATACGCTGACTTTCCCCGTTTAGGCTCAACTCGTCGATTCTTGAGTTTCCTTTCCAGAATTTTCTTCACTAACGAAGAAATTCCTAGCATCTCTTCAATGGATAGCTGAACGGTGCCTTCCAAAACTTTGGTAGCTACTTCTTCCGCTAAGCCATCCTTAAACAATTCGTTCCTAACTCGATAGCTAGGTTGTTTCGATTTTTCTCGTTCATTTGACATAGTGGATGGGTGAGACTGATCCAGTGTATGAGAGTTAGGTACTTCAGAACGACGGTTCCGTACATCTGTCTCAGGTTGTGGCCGGAAGGTGATAGGTCGGACATCGTCAAAAGGTCGCTTCGCAGTGGCAGGAGACGGTCTGATGTCCCCATAACCAGCACTAGGCTGTTCCTTTGATACTATTTCCGTCCTAACTTTCTCCGCTGGCTCACTTTCAATCTCCGTACTTGTGTCCCTAGTTCGACGGAAATTCCGGTTAGGAATACCATCAAATCTATCTCTTGGAGGCATAAGTACACCATCAAACGCGACTTTCTTTTTAAACGCTGATTTCAGAGGTCCCGGAGGTGGTCCCCTTCGATCATTGTTCGTTTTATTGGGATTTTTGCTGAAAGGACTCTCCGGTGCCTGCACAAACGAGCTAGTGTAGTTTCTCCCAATTTGGTAGATACCACGACCAGGTCTAGGCTCCTTCATCGAGTCTAATAGTTTTTTCCCAAGTTAGGTCGGTCAGCATTTTGTGAATGATCCGGATATGATCTATCATTAAACCGCCTAACTTCCTCAGATGGCCTTTGTTGGTTCATCTGCAGCATTGCATTTTTGGCCTCAGCTAGTTCGCGTAGGAGGACTTGTACCTGATCTTCAGGATCAAGTTGACGATTCATTTCGTCTTCTTCTTCATCAACCATATTTGCAAAGTAAGATTCAGCCTTGCCCCAACCTCGGGACTTAGCTATATCTTCGATTAATTTGTAACGAGGGGTATTTTCGTCATCCCGAGGCATCCTAACTTCATCCCGCAATTTCATACGAGTTGAACCGTTGCCTTCTGGAACTAACCATCCTCTTTTAACGTAATCCTGATAGATAGGACATGCTGCTAACAAGTGATCCTTTGCTCTACACATGAAACAAAGCATTTGACGAGGTCCAGTGTTTGAATATGTATTCCCATATCGAGCACTTGGTCCAGAGGGTCCGGATTGATTAAATCCGTACCGATTCTGATTCCCTTCTAAGTTAGGCTGCCGTTGCGAAACAGCTGCTCCAACTAGAGAGGCTACCGTACTAAGACCTTCGCCAACTTTTAATGTCATTTGACGCATTTCCTTTAACCATGCTTCATTGACATCCTGTTGAGATGCTAGACGCTCTTTTTCGAACTCTAACTTCTCTTTCTCATTAACACTATCTTTGGAAGCGGACTTCCACAAATCTGAAATGCCTCCTTCAACATCGTTCTCCTGCTTAATCTTTCTGACACTTTCAAGGTAGTCAAAGTTCGACTGGGCAGGTAGACCCGACGTGAGTGGATAGGCTATTTGGCTTCGCCTATACGATTCTGGGTTTGTAGAACCAATAGCCGATGACCTTACGGAAGTTAGGCCGTATATAGATTCGTAGTTCGACGATGAGAAGACCTTTTCCGCCGCTGCTACAGCTTCTTTAAGCGTAATGTCACAAAGAGGTCTGACGGGACGTAGCGGGGGTGCGGAGCGAGGATGTGACAGATCAGAAGTGCAAGACGGCGGAGCAAGGCAGCAGAGCAGAGGCTTAAGCGGAGATAGCAGACACTGGTCCCAACGACAAAGTTAATATAAAGAAGTATCTAGTACAGGCGGAGGCTTACCTGGTCCCAACGACAAAGAGGTCAAGATGGGGAACCAGGTGGTAGGTACTGGGCTTATATACGTATTGGAACAATAAGAGAGTCAGAACAAGTCAGAACAAGTCAGAACAAGGAAAAGGTGTAAAGACAATAGTGTGAGAGCGAGAGGTTGACAGCGCGGGAGTGAAGTGGAATAAAAGCGGTAAGTACGTGACAGTGTGAGAGCGAAGGTGAAGTCATGGGGGTGTAGGAACAATAACAGCGAATCGGAGTAGAGGTAGACAATAGCAAAGGAGACAATGGAGATAAGGGAATCGTACCGATGTAAGTATCTGTAAGTAAAGAGTCAGAGGAACGGTCATGTGATAAAGTGAAAATAAATCTAAGTCCTTTGTACGCTTCTTGACATTACCCCCCTCCTTATGCACCATCGTCCTCGATGATTATAGTCGCGGCGCCCTCGGGTGTTTCTTGTGGAAGCTCCGGACCATCTTTGGTGCGTGTTCTAGGTTTGCTGCCGGTTCCCATGAGTTGTTACCTGCGTCGTACCCTTTCCATTTCACAAGGTACTCAAGCCTTTTCCACCGAATACGGCTATCCAGGATGTTTTCAACCTCGTATTCCGGCTCGTCTTCTTCTTCGAGGTAAATTGGTTCTGGGGGTGCTGGTATTTCGCCGTTTACCTCGTTGCCTTTCCAGGGATAGAGTTTGTCGACGTGGAATACGTTGTGGAGGCGGTCTAGTGACAGGGGTAGGTCGAGTCGGTAATCAAGGGGGCCCAGTTTTTCCAGGATTTCAAAGGGGCCGAGTTGTCGGTCGCCTAACTTCTCGCTGGATAACTGGAGGTTGATGTCTTCTGCGCTGAGCCAGACCCGTCCTCCAACCTTGAATTGGTGTGCCTTTTGTGCGCAGAAGTGGCAGGTTGCCTCCTTGTGGGTGCAGTTGCGCTTCTCATGACTTTGAGAACCACAGCCATAGCACCGTCCGCGCATGCGGGCCATGAAACCCTCTCGGGTATTTCCATTGCTGGGGCGGGTGCTATTGGCATCAATCTCCATGGCGTAGGGGTCAGCGGGGGTGTGGGTGAAGGCCGAGGGGCGCTGAGAAGATCTGTCCTTCATGGAGGGGTCGCGGAGGAAAACGTCGATGGATATGGCACGTCGGATGGCTTCTTCCAGAGTGGGGGCTCGGCCTTGGGCGATGTTGACTATGACCAGGTTGCGTCGGATTTCCGGGAGTAGGCTGCTTTGAAAGCGTCCTAAGAGATCAGCGTCGGATAAGCCGGTTCTGCCTCCAACGTCCTTAAAATGCTGGGAGTACTCTGCCGCACTCTGGCCCTTTCCTTGGTGAATGGTCTCCATGGCAGCCCGGGCTTCCATCTCTGGATCGACTGATTCGAAACGGAGTTTGAATGCCGCTACAAAGTTCGGCCAAAGTCCGGCAAAGGGTACCCTTCCGTTATTGTATTCGTTCAGGTAGGGGGTGGCCCAGTCTGCCGCTTTATCTGTGAGGAAACCTAAGGCCGACTTGATGGTTTTGCCGTGATTGTTCTTTAAGTCCGGCTGCTCTGAGGCCCAGGCTAAGAATTGCGCAAGGAAGCGTCGGGCTTCCGTACTGCTTTGACCTTTGAAAAGGTCCGGTTTGTTCATGCTGGATTTTGCAGCAGCTCGGCCAGATACTGCGGCAGTCAGGTTGGCAACCTGTTCTGCTAAGGCGTGGATGATTTGTTCGGTTGTCATAGGGGGCGGGGGAGCGGAGGAACTTCCTGGTTGGGCAGGCATGTCGTCTAGATCGATGGGTTCGTCTAGAGTAATGGGTTCGTCTAGATCAATGGGTTCATCTGCGAAGAGCGGATTGTCCGGTTTCGTGGGGGCCGGGGTAGGCTTAGGCTGAGATGGTGGCGGTTTGTCTGCTCCAATGGGAAAAACTCGAAAGTTTCCTAGTCGGAGTACTTCTGGAGCGGTTCGATCGGTGGAGGCGTTAGGGCAGGGCTGGCGGTTACAGTCAATCCAGCGATTTTCGGTTTCTCGGAAATGGACAAGGGCGTGGTCACGGGAGTCAAAACCGTGGAGGCACTCGGAGCAGTCAAACTCGGGGGTAGACGTGATGGCAGCGGTTTGTGCGGGGACGGCCTAGGCAGTAGGCGGTCGGCGCAACAATAGGGATCTTGACCTAATGTCACAAAGAGGTCTGACGGGACGTAGCGGGGGTGCGGAGCGAGGATGTGACAGATCAGAAGTGCAAGACGGCGGAGCAAGGCAGCAGAGCAGAGGCTTAAGCGGAGATAGCAGACACTGGTCCCAACGACAAAGTTAATATAAAGAAGTATCTAGTACAGGCGGAGGCTTACCTGGTCCCAACGACAAAGAGGTCAAGATGGGGAACCAGGTGGTAGGTACTGGGCTTATATACGTATTGGAACAATAAGAGAGTCAGAACAAGTCAGAACAAGTCAGAACAAGGAAAAGGTGTAAAGACAATAGTGTGAGAGCGAGAGGTTGACAGCGCGGGAGTGAAGTGGAATAAAAGCGGTAAGTACGTGACAGTGTGAGAGCGAAGGTGAAGTCATGGGGGTGTAAGAACAATAACAGCGAATCGGAGTAGAGGTAGACAATAGCAAAGGAGACAATGGAGATAAGGGAATCGTACCGATGTAAGTATCTGTAAGTAAAGAGTCAGAGGAACGGTCATGTGATAAAGTGAAAATAAATCTAAGTCCTTTGTACGCTTCTTGACACGTAATAGGATCCTCTTTTCTTCGATTACCGATCGTTGCCGGTTTTACATCCCTCCTAACTTGATCAAACACCATACTTCGAGTACTCTCTTCGAATACCTTCAAGTAGGTGCGTACCGCATCCCTATTAGCTAGGATGGGTCGATCCGTCATTAACTTTTTACATTCTGTTACAAACAGAATGTTATAAAGTCGAAACTCGGCTTTCTGCCTTATACTCAGTGGTTCGTATTCGTTGACAATTCGGTCTAACTCGTACATTGACCCTGAGACATCTAGCATTTCTTCAGGAAGAATATTCTGGACCTCTTTTACGAATTCATTGTAATTAGGTGTCCTAACACTCTTCATGCCCATAAATAGTGTTCTGGTCGGATATGTACTCCAATCCAGAGCTAGTTTTAACTTCGCATCATCCGACGTAATGCCGTTTGAATCAAAGATCCATTCTGCTGCCTCAAACCATTGAATAACTCCGACTGGGTCTTCGATATTCAAGATAGGAGGGGTTTTGTATAACTTCGGTAACTTTTCGGCTGCAGCAGCCAACTGTGTTACCGCATCATTCGAAAGGGTTGGTAACCCGATCTGAGGAATATTGTTCCAATTTGACATGTTTGTCGATGATAATAAGATAGGATGAGAAGTAGACGAGATAGAATGCGAGAGATACTGAAACCAAGACGAGAAAATAGACGGATAGTCGAAAGAAAGTGTTGGGGTTTGTGTAGAGGCGAGATTGATTGATTCGAAGTTGAAAGGATTCGGTCCTTGCTCGTTATTAGAGTTAGGACTTTCACCGATCGGTGTTAAAGGTGATTCTGGTTGTTCTCTAAACTGGTCGTCGTCGTCTTGAGACGCCGAACGTACAGCAGGAGATTTTGGGTATGCTCCAATAGAAGGACCTTCTGGTTCGTCTACTGTTGCTTTTTCTTTTGCTTTACGAGTTCGCCCTCTGTTATCTGACGAAGGGTTCACTGATTTTGCTTTTCTTTGACGTGCTTCGATGCGATCTAACTCCCCAAAGTCAACGATTTGAACTCGAGATGAATTCCGAGTGTTACGCTTTGACGATGGTTCGCCTATCTTGTTTTTGCAACGTACAAAGGGTTTTTGTGGCTTTAAGGCCTATAGATTCTTTTTAGAACCCCTCGCGGTGGGCTCCAGATAACGCGCAGTGCGTGGAATCACAACTACCACAACCCAAAACCAAAACTAAACCCAAAAACGTGTTTAGGTAAGTTAGGACGGGTTCCGCCTTATCAATTTTATAAAGGTGCGAGTGTGCTTGTCAAAGGTTACGCGGGTTCCGCAAGAATCTATCACTTTTATCTTTTCTTTATCCACAGGAGCTAGGGCTCAACTGCTTCGGCGTTCGACTACGGTGTAGCCTAACTAGGTTTTGTATAACTTTGAATCACTTTTAGTCAAAGTAGGGGCGCACTGGCCTTCCTAACTTAAACCAAACTCGAAACGGACTTTTGCCAGTGACGAAGGGGCTAGGGCTCAACTTCCTCGTATGGACTTTGGATAGATCAACGAAGGGGGGCAAGGGCTCAACTTTGTCGTGACAACCGGTACTTACATCATTTTTCTCACATTCTATTTATTTATCCCACGCCACCTCTTTTCTTTATCATGTGATCGTGCTTACTACTCACACTTCTTCGACTCATTGCTTCACATCCATTTCACAATAGTGTACTATCTCTTTTCCTTTTTTATTGTCTTATCGCCTTATTGTTACACCTCACTCCCATTCGCTGTTATTATTCTTTCACCTCCTTCCTCTCACAGCTGCCATACGTTTATTGTCTTTACACTTACTTTCTCTCGCGCTGTCGTTCTACACTCTCGCGCTATTATCTTTTCACCTCTTTGTTGTTCTTTCACTCTTATTGTCTCACCACATATATAAGGACTGTAGATAGCTCCCTAGTTCCCTATCTCGACCTCTTGGTCATTGGGAACTAGGTTCGTGTTGTATCTCTTCTTCGGTGTCAATATCTAACTTGGTCATTGGGAACTAGCTGTCCTCTGAGCCCTTGTGATTGGCCCTTCGTGCTATCACTGTTGTTGAGATCATTCATCCTTCATCACCCTTGTACGCTGCGCTTAAGTTCGGACTCCGTTGTCTTTGAAGCTTGCCGGCTACTTGGTCTGTGCTTTGTGCTTTGTGCTTGTGCTTGTGCTTGTGCTTCCTCTTGTGCTTCCTCGTTCCGGTCGTTCCGATCCTTGTCGCGACATTAGGTTGAGATCTCTTGCTGCGCCGATAGCCTAGTCTCAGGTTGTCCCCGCAGAAAGTTTTACCATCACGTCTTCCTACTCGGCACACGTTTCCGACTCTGAAGATCCCGAATACAACTGCACCAATTTAGCCCACGCTTGGGACACTGTTGATAAAACTTACGTCCATCGAAGAGTAGCTGATACACCATCCGCGTGGTTTGATTGCCACAACCAACCCTGTCCTAACGCTACTGAATCACATTCTATCCAAACCGAACGTCGTACAGGCAGAACCAGACGCCTTTTGATTCCACTATCGCAAATAGAAACATTTGAGCAGAACCCACCTATCACCGCACCTCCTCCCCGTTTCGGAAGAACCTCGAACCCAACCAGTTCCCGAGCCTCCCCCGCACTCATCGCACCATTCCCACGTCGTCCAGTGGACACAGACGTTGTTATCTCCGCAGTAGGACAAGCTTTGATCCCTACTAGAGCTGAATCAGTACCCGAGCCAATCAGAGTTGATACTCCCCCTAACCCTCCTATCCAACCCGATCCCGAAATGGCACAAATCTCCGGACAAGATGTCCTTCGTGCAATAAACGATCTTGCCACCAATCAGGCAACACTACAACAGATAGTGCAAGATGTTGTCACTAGCATGAACAACAACAAAGGGGTCAGCAAACCTCATAACTACAACGGAGTAGGCAGCGAAGATGCACGTCGCTTCTTAGCTGCATTTGAAGTCTGGGCACAGGGTGTCCCCAATCTTAGATCTTTGACTGGAAACGAACCGGTCAAATCTGCCATCTCATTCCTTGAAGGAGATGCCGCTATCTGGGCCACCCCCATCGCAGAAAACATCAGCGCACACACATCCAACAACAACGTCCCCCTCATGTACCCCAATTGGGCAGATTTTAGAGCGGCCTTTGTTGCTCGCTTTGAGACAGCTGATCCGGTCACAGACGCAAAAAGCATGCTAAAGGCTCTCTATCAGGGAAAGAACTCTGTAGCGTCCTATGCTGCCACCTTTAAACAATATTCCGATCGCACCGGTTATTCGGATGTTGATCTGAGGGACAAATTCTACGATCACCTCACAGATAGAGTTAAAGATAGCCTGGTACATTCTAACGCCAACACTTCCTCCCTGGCCAATCTCATTGCCGAAGCCACCCGGATTGATAATCGGATAAACGAACGAGTTAGGCAGAAGATGCCTTTCAAAGCGGTCACCCCTGCTACTCATCATTTCCAACCGATCAACGCCCCCTTTGTTGCTCATCGAGACCCAAATGCCATGGATGTAGATGCCACTCGTACGGTGACAAACAAGAGTTCAGATGACTATCGAAGGTTCATGACGGGAAGGTGTTACGGATGCGGATCGAAGAACCACCGAAAGGCGGACGGGCATCACGAACGGGATGTTTGTGAGCACTGCGGACTTACAGGCCACTTGGCCAGTGTCTGCCGTCGTAAGTATCTAGGTTTGACGGGACGAGCTGCCCCTCGTAACATTTCGGCCACCCCTACGATGGAATCCTCTACCTCCACCATCGTGGCAGCTCCGCCTGCCACCGTCACGCCGGATCTTGCTCAGGTTCTTCAACAACTTGCTGCGAATCAACAGATGTTAGCTACCCAGATTGCCGAATTGCGCCAGAATTTTTAAAGTGGGAACCCGCCACGGCTGCCGCCTGGTTCCCCGAATTGTACTCTTATAAATTGTCCATTTATGCATCTATCTCCTCCTGTACTATCGGTTCTATTCAATCTAGCGATGTTTCTCATTTTCGCATACCGATTAAGTTACAAGGAAGATTCAAGAGTACAAAAAGCGCAGCAATGATAGACTCTGGTGCAACAGGTCTTTTTCTTCATCAACGATTTATAAATCAAAATCGCATCCTCACCCGACCTCTCCTTCATCCGATCACCCTGTACAACATCGATGGAACCCCTAATACTGCTGGAAAAATCACACACTCTGCTCGTCTACTTTCCACTATCGATCGAAATTCACCCCAACTTCTCGAGTATCTCGTCACCAATCTAGGAACAGAAGATGTCATACTAGGCTTACCCTGGCTTCGGAGGGTCAACCCTCACATAGACTGGAAACAAGGCCATCTTGCCATCACCGCCCCTATTTCCTCTCCTATGACAATTACAGATGAACCTGAACCTCGAAAATCTAATGTTGGAGGAACCACAATCGACAAAATTCTGGAACCTAATCCTGAATACATTCCGTTACCAGAACCAGACGAAGAGGAGCTACTGAGTCAGGAAGTATCCGATACTGAGGCCCCTCTATATCGATTAAATGGGAATCGCAAACGAAGAAGGGCCCTTCTTCGTGCCGGAATTCTAGATCATGCAGCGGAAGAACTTTGGTGCGCCGCAGGGTATACTTATTCGCAAAAACTGGCAGAAGCAGCGAACAAGGACAAGCCAGCGAAAACCTTTGAAGAACTCGTCCCCGTTGAATACCGTCGCCACACCAAAGTCTTCTCAGAAAAGGAATCCGAACGACTACCTGCACACAAACCTTGGGACCATGCAATCGACCTCAAACCGGACGCCCCCGAAACTCTACGTACGAAAATCTATCCAATGTCTCTTAATGAACAAGCAGAAGTGGACAAATTTCTGAAAGAAAACTTACGAAAAGGGTATATTCGGCCCTCTAAATCCCCTCTGGCCTCTCCTGTGTTCTTTGTCAAAAAGAAAGATGGAAAATTACGCTTTGTTCAGGACTACCGAAGACTCAACGAATATACCATTAAAAATCGATATCCCCTCCCCCTGATTTCCGACATCATTAGCTGTCTCCGAAAATCCAAAATCTTCACCAAGTTTGACGTACGATGGGGTTACAACAACGTTAGGATCAAAGATGGACATGAATGGAAAGCGGCATTTGCCACTAATCGAGGGCTCTTTGAACCACTAGTAATGTTCTTCGGATTAACAAACTCCCCCGCTACGTTCCAAGCCCTCATGAACTCTATTTTCACTGATTTGATTGCTGCTGGAAAGGTTGCTGTCTACCTCGACAACATTCTCATCTTTACCGAAACCCTAACGGAGCATCGGTCTATTGTACATGAAGTCCTCACCCGCCTAAACCAACACGATCTGTATCTCCGGCCAGAAAAATGCGAATTCGAACAATCATCTATGGAGTACTTGGGACTCATCATTGGAGAGGGAGAAGTGCGAATGGATCCAGTCAAGGTTGAAGCAGTCAAAAACTGGCCTACACCTTCTTCGCTACGTGATTTACGAGGCTTCCTTGGATTTGCTAACTTCTATCGGAGGTTCATTGAAGGTTTTGCAAAAAAGGCCCGACCGCTCAACGATCTCACTCGAAAAGACATCAAATGGAACTGGGGAACTCAACAACAAGAGGCATTTCAGTCACTTAAGGACACCTTCATCGCCTCCCCAATTCTTGTCTTATGGGATCCCAACAGACCGACCAGAATTGAAGTCGACACCTCGGGATTTGCCACTGGAGGGACTCTATCACAAATGCAGGATGACGGGCAATGGCACCCAGTGGCGTTCCGGTCAGCCTCTATGGACCCAGCCGAGCGAAACTATGAGATTTACGACCGAGAAATGTTGGCCATCATTGAAGCATTAAAGGATTGGCGAAACTTCTTGGAAGGACTACCGGAAGCATTCGAAATCATCACCGACCATCAGAACCTAGAATTCTGGAGAACAGCACAAGACCTCAGTCGAAGACAGGCTCGATGGGCCTTGTGGCTGTCTCGGTTTGATTTTCGTCTTAAACACCGTCCTGGAAAAACAAACACCCAAGCTGACGCCCTATCTCATATGTCCCAATTCCAGGTATCCGATGCCGATGACAATCAAGAACAAATCGTCCTACATCCCGAACACTTCATTAATGCCGCCACCACCGTCCTATTCCATAATCCCCTCTATGATCGAATTCGCAGTGCTAGTGAAAGAGAAGCAGAGGTACTTGAAGGATTAAAGCAGATTAAAGGCCCACAGAAATTAGTCGGAGGATTACCAGAATGGAGAGAAGAAAATGGTCTAGTCTTTTATCGAAACAAAGTGTACGTGCCACCAAGTCCTGAACTACGAAAGGCAGTGCTGATCCAATGTCACGATGCTCCAACTGCTGGACATCCGGGTCAGCATGGGACCTTAGAACTAGTGAGCAGGGAGTTCTGGTGGCCCGGAATGCGCTCCTTTGTGGACAAATACGTCAATGGCTGTGATCCGTGCCAACGAAAACGCCTAAACCCTCATTATTCCTCATCCCTGCAACCTCTCCCCGTTCCCAGCGGTCCTTGGGAAGATATTGGCGTTGATCTAATTGGCGAACTACCCATGACACAGGATGGACACAATGCAGTCATCACATTTGTCGACCACTACACCAAAATGATCCACTGTCTCCCCACAACCACTGAAATCACTGCCGAAGGGGTTGCCGACTTCTACTACCGAGAAATATTTAGACTCCACGGACTTCCCAGACGGTTCCTCTCAGATCGTGGCCCTCAGTTTGCTGCTGAAGTGATGCGCCACCTACTAAAGCTACTCGGTGTTGAATCTGCGCTCACCACGGCATATCACCCAGAAACCAACGGACAGACTGAACGAGCTAATCAGGAAATCGAGCGTTACATCCGGATGTACACTAGCCGACGCCAAGATGACTGGGACCACCTGCTACCTACTGCCGAATTCGTCATTAACTCCCGTATCCACTCAGCCCATAATCATTCCCCTTTCGAAGTCCTCTACGGATATACTCCTGAATTTAACATCCCCGTCGGAGTGTCCAAATCGTATCCCTCCATCAATCAAAGGCTAGAAGTCCTCCGTCACGCAAGGGAAGATGCGGAGGCTGCACTCCGCATGAGTAAACAAAGAATCAGAGAATCGGTAGCAGGGAAGGTACAGGAATTCGAAGTAGGCCAACCTGTATGGCTTTCCACCAAAAACGTTAAGATCCAACAAAAACATGGAAAACTTGGAAGCCGTCGCCTAGGACCATTCGAAGTCGCCGAAAAGACTGGGCCACTTACATACCGACTCTCCCTTCCCTTCTGGATGAAAATCCATGACAACATTCACGTCGATCGCCTATCTGCCTGGAAAGGAAATGAAGTCAATGGAATTACGCCACCGCCACCAGAACCCGAAATCATCGATGGTGAAGAACACTGGGAAGTAGATCAAATTGTGGATAGCAGGATATTTGGACGATGGAAGAAGCTCCAATTTCTGGTTAGATGGAAAGGTTACGGCAAAGGAAAAGAAAATTGGGAACCAGAGGAAAATTTGGTGGGAACGAGCGACGAAGCTATTGCTGACTTTTATCAGGCTCATCCTAGTGCCCCACGAAAAATTTCAGCCACCGTTTTTCACTCCCTGCCCTGGCAACCATACGAGAACTTTACAGAAATCGTCGCTGGGACATCGACTGTAGAAGGGGGGTAATGTCGTGACAACCGGTACTTACATCATTTTTCTCACATTCTATTCATTTATCCCATGCCACCTCTTTTCTTTATCATGTGATCGTGCTTACTACTCACACTTCTTCGACTCATTGCTTCACATCCATTTCACAATAGTATACTATCTCTTTTCCTTCCTTATTGTCTTATCGCCTTATTGTTACACCTCACTCCCATTCGCTGTTATTATTCTTTCACCTCCTTCCTCTCACAGCTGCCATACGTTTATTGTCTTTACACTTACTTTCTCTCGTGCTGTCGTTCTACACTCTCGCGCTATTATCTTTTCACCTCTTTGTTGTTCTTTCACTCTTATTGTCTCACCACGTATATAAGGACTGTAGATAGCTCCCTAGTTCCCTATCTCGACCTCTTGGTCATTGGGAACTAGGTTCGTGTTGTATCTCTTCTTCGGTGTCAATATCTAACTTGGTCATTGGGAACTAGCTGTCCTCTGAGCCCTTGTGATTGGCCCTTCGTGCTATCACTGTTGTTGAGATCATTCATCCTTCATCACCCTTGTACGCTGCGCTTAAGTTCGGACTCCGTCGTCTTTGAAGCTTGCCGGCTACTTGGTCTGTGCTTTGTGCTTTGTGCTTGTGCTTGTGCTTGTGCTTCCTCTTGTGCTTCCTCGTTCCGGTCGTTCCGATCCTTGTCGCGACAAACTTCCCAACGAAGATAGGACAACTTTGGTATATACTCGGTTTAGTTCACCACAACCTGAACCGGACTAACACAATGCGAGGGAGCTAGGGCAATCGACCTCGACTTTCCAACTTTGGTATATACGCAGTCTAGTTCACCACAACCTTGACCGGGCAAATTTCGTAACTTTTCTTTTCTTTTCTTTATTATTGGCTACACAGGAGTTTTCTCGCTGGTTTGCACTTCTCAGACGCCCACTCCGGCAGATACTGAGCAAAATATAATGTATGGTGAGATCCGCACTGGGTAATCTAAAGTTAGGATACATACGTGCGGAGTATATATACCGTAAAATAATAAATAATATTAAAATCCTCAAACTCAAAATAATATTCAAGAAAATGTTGAAACGTCGACTCCAATTCCAATTCCATGTAAACCGACCACCTGGATAGTCCTTCCTAACTGGTTTTCGTAGGATCTTGTCCAGAGTTGAGTTAGAGTGTCCTGATAATTCTTTTAACCTTCGGATATACTCCAGCTTCTAGTTCCGCAGGGTAGCCCGAGTCATAACTGATCTGGCATCGGAATGTCGGTACCGGTCCTTGTGAACTACGGCCTAGCTCTTCCAACGTACTTAGACGCACTTTCAACAATTCCTTCGTTGTGTCCGAAGTGTCCTAGCTTCTCTTTACATATCTTTTTAATGTATGTCGCATATATCGACACTTAATTATATCATATCCTATCATTTCATTTCATCTCTTTGACCTTTCATCCCATTTGGTACAAATACTCAGTATCATCGAATAGCATTTCGGGTGAGACCAAGTTAGGACTTGGTAAGAGCCACTGGAATAAGTGCCACGTGTTAAATAGCCTCGCAGGTCTTCGATCCCTTGATACGAAGCGAGTAACTAGCTCATATATGAGACCCTTGGCGGGTTATGGGTGAGTCTGCTAACTTTCGAGAGTTAGGACCAAGTTCTCATAAGCCATCTATACGAAGATGTGTATGGTTTACCATCGACCAAGGTAAACATAGTTAGGACGCATGGTCCAATCCTTGAGTAATCTCATACATAGTTGCCTAGCTTGTTAGCTGACGACTAGGGCTCGTCTCAGCTCTCAAGTATACTTTCCTAACTTGGAAAGTCGTACTTTGGATGATTTCACGCATGAACGCAAAATAATCGCATCAGCGCTATTATCTTTTGACCTCCTTGTTGTTCTTTTCCTCTTATTGTCACCATACGTATATAAGGACTGTAGATAGCACCTAGTTCCCTATCTCGACCTCTTGGTCATTGGGAACTAGGTTCGTGTTGTACCTCTCTGTATATTCCAAATACTAACTTGGTCATTGGGAACTAGACATCCTTTGAGCCCTTGTGATTGGCCCTTTGTGCTATCACTGCTGTTGAGATCACCTATCCTTCCACCACCCTTGTATGCTGCGCTTAAGTTTGGACTCCGTCATCTTTGAAGCTTGCCGGCTACTCGGTCTGTGCCTGTGCTTGTGCTTTCCCTTGTGCTTCCCTCGTTCCGGTCCTCGTCGTGACAGCTTGCCGGCTACTTGGTCTGTGCTTGTGCTTGTGCTCCCTCTTGTGCTTCACTTGTTCCGGTCGTTCCGATCCTCGTTGCAACATTGCCTGTGTTCAATCTTTTGAAACATCACTGTCCCCCAGTACATTATGTGCTGTCCTTGAGGTAGCATCTCTACTATGAAGTTGTAATACAATATCTTGCATACCAATAGAGTTTGATTCATCTGAATTCTTTGAGTTGTTTTCAAAGACACATTTAATTTTCTGCTATAACTTTTCCATCCCAAGGATTTAGGGGGGTATCTCATGGATTTCTAGAGTCTTCAGAGACTCTAGAGATCCAGGAGAAGAAAGGTTGCCCTTAGAATGTTTCAACATGGCCCAGGGTCAAGGTCAAATCTACTGATGTCATTAGGGGTAGTCAGAGTGGACAATTCTGACACAATTCTCAGGTCGATTCTGAAGTCAATTCTGAATCCAGAATCTTCCCCAGAATCGCCTGCCCACTCTGACCACCCCCGATCTGGTGACAATTCTGATGACAATTCTGAAAGATAGAATCTGACTCGAGTCAGGTCAGGTGATTGACTTTTGCAGCGTATTTCCTTTTTGTTTAGCTTCTGCATGTACCGTAAATCAATCTACTTGTTACATATCTGAGTCCTCATCTTTGTTGTCATAGCTGAACCCTTTTGGCCAGAACAGCTTGTCTCCCCACAGAGCTTTTGCCAGTGCGAACTGGTGGTCTGTCTTCGGTTTGCCGCCCCCATTTTTTGTTGATGTATGCTGTCCAGGACCTGGATAGAGGCCGACCTTTATTTCTCTATTTTCACCAATGAGAGTAATGAGAGTAAAGCTGAGCTCAGGAGTCCATCTTGAAAACTCAAGGTAAGTTTCGCTTCACTGTGTTTTTCAAGTCGGATGACTTACTCGACTTTGAAAACCTCGCTCTCTTTAGATGCTTGTGAGGCACTGCCGCCCTTTTTGATTGAGCTTCTAGTCGTTTTGGTGGTTGTCGGGGCATCACTGTAGTTCGGTGGTCTTCTTTTTCGCCATGCAAATGGAGTGTATTGAGCTTGAGGCTACATATACAAAATTACGAAAAATTTTTGTCTTATGTAAACATGCGGCCAGAATTGTCCTTGGAATCGCTTGATCAGAATCGGGTTGGGCAGCCGGAACGCCTCATGAGGAGTTCCAACAAGCGCCGATTCTGAACAACGATTCTGGATTCAGAATCGACTTCAGAATCGACCTGAGAATCATGTCAGAATCGTCCACTCTGACTATCCCTATTGTAAAGCAAAGGTGATGATTGCAGTAATTTCTAGTAAACAGAAAAAGTATCAAATCAAAAGGGAGGGTCTGGGCCTAACAAAATGTGCAAAAACGAAACTCAAAATTTGTTTGGTTTGGTCACAGTCACACCCTGGAATGAAGTGCTCAAATGGTACAGCATACTGTATTGGAAATAAAGATAGAAGGATTTGGATATATGTCACTCTAGATATCATTGAGGAGTGTTAAAAGAGTAATATTCCATTTGTCCTCTACATGCTGAATGAAAGTAGAGAGGGACAATCAGATGAAGATACATCTGTGTAGACTACAGCTTATATACTGTGTAACTAATAATAAAGCTATGTAATAAGTGGATACAATATCTGTTGTGAGTGATATATAATCAAGTAGTATGGATACTCTGTGAACATATGTGGAGTTATCCTGTGAAAAGTACCTAAAAATACCTATTTGTGCTATTTCTGTAATACTGTGAATTTGCTATTTTCAGAAATTCCAACATACTGATAATGCCAATTCCTGTACCAAATTGAGCACTTTGTTGGTCACAGATCACACCCACCCAAAATGAACCAAATTTTTACCTGGTCACTGAAAGCTGTGATGAAAAATATGGCAGTTGTGGGCGCCCTCCCAGCGCTTACACCTATCAAAAACCAAAAATTTTGCTCAGTCACACCGCCAAACCCTGAAAGCAAAAAAAAATATTTGTTGGTTACACTCCCGAACGAAGTGCTCGATTTGGTACATCTGTCTCTTTTTGTTTTTTTATCACTTGAAAAATCTTCATTTTTCCATTTTTCTCCACAGACATATGCTATAAAACTGTTCAATGGGCCAGGCCTTCTGAGCTGGGAGGCCGTCACGCTCCGCGGTGGACTCCGGAACGGGGAAGTGGATTCGTGGGAAAATGCTGCGTTGGGCTTATCACTTTCACTTACTTATGTCCGCTCATTATGGCTACAGTATCTCCTCGCCTCTCTCTTTGGTCCGAAACGGAAAGCAGATTTTCTAGATTCTCGAATTCGGGTGAATTTCAAGACGAAGTCAACGACGTAGACGATTCAGAAGTCGATAATCTTTTGGACGAAGACGATGGACGGACGAGAGTATGTACTTGGACGCCCCAGTTCGCATTTCTACTGACAAAGTGCAGCTCGATAGAACTATAGACAGGATTGGAATGGGTAGTTATCAGTGGACCTTGCTATCGTTATGTGGGTTCGGTGAGCTGTCATCTTATTATCAAGTCATAATTGTCTGGCTGAAATCCGTCACGCAGGCTGGATGGCTGATAATGTACGTAGGCTGAATGCGGCCAACCATGCGGCTGGTTACCCTCTCATATTGTCTCTCACACCTCGACTTGACAGATGTGGATTCAAGCGGTCGCTATAATATTACCTCGCGTACAGCAGCACTTTGCAGGTACGTCGATACCGCAGAGGACAGTCAGCGTACCTTTTTTAACATCTATCCCAGTTCCCGATAGTTACATTGGTGCCGTATCTTCATCCATGTTCGCGGGAATGATGATTGGAGCTCTAGGATGGGGAACTTGTGAGTGGTATGCTCTTCGAAAGCTGAGGCAACGACCGATGCTGGACTACACGAACAGGTTCTGACCTCATGGGCCGAAGTATGGCATTCAATGCAACGCTTTTCTTCACATCCTTATTCGGCCTTCTCGCTTCATTCGCCAATTCATTCCCCTCCCTCTGTTTTTTGCTCTTTCTTTTGGGTAGTGCCGTTGGTGTAAGGCCTTTGATTTTTCTTATTTGATCTGTTCTCAACCCGCTTTAGGGCTCAATGCCTACCGACGGTACACTTCTCTTGGAGCATATGCCAAACGGAAAGCGATACCTCGTGACAGCTCTTTCCGTCTTCTTCTCCTTTGGGGCGGTTTTGTCTGCTGTCGTAGCTCTTCTCGTCGTTCCACAGCACTCCTGCTCTGTGGATTCATTCATATGTGATGTCGAAACGCAAAACAGGGGTTGGAAGTATCTTCTCGTATCCTTGGGACTCATCGTGAGTCCATTCTTTATTTATATGGTAAATTGTCCATGATTCTTGATATAAGTCTAACAGACTTTGACCATGTTCCTTGCCCGGATGGTATTATTTCGGCTGCACGAATCACCTCGATATCTTGTCCATGCCGGCCGGCCACAGGAAGCTTTAGAATCGCTGCAAATGATTTCCAAGTTCAATGGGTCTCATTTGTCACTCGCTCTGGAAGATGTTGACGATCAGAGGCCTCAAGCTGTTCACTCACGACAGTTAGTTCACGAAGGCGATCAACCACGCAATGATTGCGAAGTGTCTACTCCGTTTCTACAAAAGCCTTCCTTAGAAAGCGAAGCGACTAGTGGAACCGACCGAAACTTGATTACGGTTCCTCCAGATCCCATTCTTAATAATACAGAAATTATAGACTACTCCTCGATGGGGGAGTCATCTACCTCATTGGGTGCGCACGTTTATGCTACGCCAACAACCGAGTTCAATACACCCGCTTCGCTGATATCGGGAATGGAGTACTCGAAAGCTGTGCCTGTTCCAAATGCGGATGGAGTTTTATCTTTATCGGAGCACCAACCTCCTCACATATCAGTGAACGTTACCGATTCAATCCTGCGGCCTCAATCCCGACCTCAAAATGTCGGACGTCGCAAGAGCCACAGGCTTTCGCGTCGAACTTCTTCTATCTACGAGAAGAAAGTGTGTCAGATACTTCCGCGTTGGCTTCGACGTCCGCTGTGGGCTTGGTGGGATCGAGTAATGATGGTTATGGCTCCGGAGTGGCTTAGGACCACTCTGCTCGTTTGGGCAGCATGGTGGGGAATGTCGTTGGGTGCGCTTCGTTGCTAATTCTTTACTACCTATTAATCTCTTCATCTCTCAGCATATACCATGTTCAATGTCTTTCTTCCGAAACTGCTTGAATCAAGCTCTGTACCCAGTTCTGACGACGGCGCTACAGTAAGACCCAAGACGTTAGAAGAAAGCTTATGGGATGTTGTTATTTTTACTCTAGGAGGTTGTCCCGGGGCCATTGTAGGTCTTTGTTACATACAATATTCCGGCATCTAAACGTTTGAATCGTGTTCTGCAGCTTGGCGCGTACATGATCGAATCGTCTCTTGGACGACGATGGTCCCTGGCTGCCAGTACTTTTACAACGGGTTTGTTTTGCGTTGTGTTTATCATGGCGGACTCCACTTGGGCAATCAGAGCCAGCACAGTCGGAATTAGTCTCAGTGCTACCGTGAGGCACTTGTTTTCTGTGCTCAAATTTTGTTCTCAGTCTGCTTTTGACCTAGGCAATGTGGGCGGTGCTATATGGGTAAGTCATTGCATGAGGGGGCTGTTCTAGCAACTATTAATGCCTATTCGCCCTGGTTTAGATGGACGCCCGAAATTTTTGGGACAGAGGGTATGATTCATGTTGCCTTTGCTTGCTTTGAACAGCTAACTGGGAATGCTCCAGTGCGAGGAACAGCATGTGGGATTGCATCAGCCCTATCGCGAATGTAAGTGTAATACTTGTTCTTCGTTGTGTTTGAGACAAGAAATTTGTAGTGGTGGGATGATTGCCCCTATTCTTGGAGGTGTTTTGCTCCTGGTCGACAGAGCAATACCTGTGTTCACCAGTGTTGCAGTGTTTTGTTTTGCAGGACTTTGTGTGCTGCTTCTGAAGGAGAATGCGGGAGATGGGGCACGAAGGAAGAGGAGAAATGTAATACACTAAATCACAAATAATGTCATTCGTGGTTATTTTACATAGCGAGACAATTATTTGTTTTTTGCGGCCAGTCGCTTTGACTTGCCGAGTCTCTTGGGACCCCCTTTTGCTCCGCCTCTGAATCCGCCTCCCCTGCTTGGGCCACCTGTGCTTCTTTTGTGACCAAAGTCAAATTCATCTGTAGATGAACGAGTGTTCTGCTTCAATCTTCTGCCCGCACCGCCAAAGCCAAACTTTACATCTCGAGATTGACGTGAAAGCTTTGATCCACTCCCGAATCCACTTTGAGAGCGTTTATGTGGCCGATCTGTGATGGCATCTTCAACAGCAACATCGAACGCTTGGTCGTCGCCAACGCCGGCTTCGAGGGTATCTTTGCGTTCTGAATAGCAGCAAATTGAGAAGATTCGTGGGGCAAGGGACTGGAAGCGTACTTCGTTTCAGCCCCTTAAGGCGTTCTTCCATTTCTTTCCTTCCCCTTTCGCGTTCTTTGATCTTCTCGATCTGTACTTGCTTGCCGAATTTCTTCCCCTCCCTTTCTTTGCGCTTGTCTTCACTCTTCTGTATAGTTGCTTTTTCGTCAAGTAATTTTTGCCGCACACGTTCCATATGCACATCGGTTTTGACCATCTCGGCGAAGTAATCATTAGGACGTGTCCAGGGAAAATCTGAATACGACTTGGCGACAAGTAGGCGAGCGTGAGTTGCACTGTGCAGTGCTTGCTTGTAGCTGAACAAAGTAAAAAAACATGTACGAGAAAGTGCGTGGACAGAACGCTTACAATGCCAGTTCACGACTCAAGTCGTCGTTCACATCCACTTGGATGGCATGCGGATATGACACTGCCAAAGTTTCGGTCCATGGCAAAGAGATATCAAGCTGTATACTTTCCCTTATCCGCGAAAGGGCAACCTTGTTGTTGATTTCGACCTTTTGAGTGGGAATGACGTCGTCAATGGCCGCTTCGACGTCTTCAAGCTGGACCAGGTCCGGCTCAAGAGTATGCGTCTCCTCGCCATCTATTTCCTCTCGATCCCTCTCGTCTCCATTGACATCAGCTTCCCCTTCTAGTGCTACCTCAAGTTGAGCTTGATCAAACTCGTCGAGTCCATCCTCCCCAAGAGCTTTCATTAGCCTCTTCATCCCCTCTTCATCAACTCCGCCATCGTCTTCGGATTCTTGGTCATCACTTTGTGTATCTAAAACTCTGGCCTGAATAGCCTCGGCCGCAATGGCCTTGAGTTTTTTGACAGTATTAACAGCAGTGGAAGGCATGAAGGAAAAAAAAAAAAGGAGGTCACGCGACTTGGCCCCTTCAATCTCAATCTCATTGCTTGCGATAATGGCTACTGACGCGCTTCGTGCCCAGGTCGCGTCGAAATGGCAAGAATCATTTACGCGATTGAACCAAAACGAACCCGGTCTTGTAGGCCTATTGAACTTCAGCCAGGTTCATCGACAATGCTGTACAATGCCACACATCACATATCTGATTCTTCTCCAGGCTTGGAATATCGCCAGAGAATGTGTTCGACCCAGAAGTCTTGAAGAGCCTGATGCTCTTACACAATACGGTTCGATCCCCACTCGAAGAGGTGTCTTATTTAAATCTCACTCTCGTAGAAAAACCAACGTTTCAAGCATCCTTCGAACTATTGAATAAATGCAGACGGTTGCCCATTCTTTTGGAGACCTTTCTTGGTTAGCATGCCCTAGCTACGTGCCGAGTTTAACCCACTGTGATCTTAGAGGATATGAGGAAACGTTTTCCAGTCATTAAAGCAGAAATGGATCAGTACACCCTTGACTATCAAGTGCGTCTGAATCTCCTACTCGCCCCTTGGTGGAACTGACGGATGCTGCAGCGGACATCGGATACGATTCACATTTTGAACCTTGTGCTCCGGCTTCTCCAATGGTACCAGAAATGGATTCCAAGACCAGAGTGCGTACTACATCACATTCCCTCTCGATCGCAAATGTCCTTACCCTTCTCTGCCAGGCTCGGGGCAACGCTCCAGTCTGCTTTTGTTCTTTCATTCCAGACACATATTTTTTCCTCTCTTTCGCCGACCTTTGTTCGCGGTTTCAAGGAGTTATGCGCATCAACCTTGCCACCGGTTGATTCCGACACTATCTTGCCTGAACCAAATCCCAAAATGTGGGAGGCTTTTGAGATCCTAGGCCTTCTCGATAGATATGAAAATATCATCGCTAGCGTAGCATACGAACACATTGAAACATATGTGCTCACGACTTGCGCTGGACACTGGTCTGAGTCAATGTTGGTGCATCTGAGGAAATGGATGGCAGACAAAATTGTGCCATGGATGATGCTGATGTATGGCAGAACCGTAACCACAAGTGCGTATTTGACCCTCGCTCTTGTTTTCGCTCTACATGATTTTTCCAACAATAGCGAATGATGCTCAATCGATGCTGCAGAATGTTGGTTCTAGATTTGATTTCCATATGGCCAAGACACTCTGTGATTTGCGGTGCGGATCATGTTCTTGTGCTACCTTTCCATCTTATTTCCGCTAAGGACTCAAGAGATATTTGATATTATCATCGATTTTCCTGACTCCACGGGTGCTTTACAGGATCTCAGAGTAACGTTTTTTTACTATAACTCATACATGCTTAGCTCATTCTGTCGGTTCAGGACTGCCTTCACCGAGTAGATCAACGCGCCGCTCTCGTCCATGCTTTACGCAAAGCGTGAGTTGAAATCTTGATCGTTTTTTGTCAATTGAACTGATTAAAGACAATCTAGAAATCAGAAACGCCTATTACATCCTGGAGCGGATACACGCTTGATTTTGACACAGTACGTCGCTACGATCAAATGCCTACGTATAATAGATCCTCCCGGAGTGCTGCTGTTCAAAGTAGCTGATCCAATCCGACGGTATCTTCGGTGTGTATGGTCCTGGCGTTTTTATGTACTTGACTGACTGCAGTACCACAGAGAGCGGCCCGATACCATTCGATGCATCGTATCAAATCTTGTTGGGGACGAAGATAGCGGAGATTCTCTCGTAGACGAGAGCGAGCCTATTCAGCCTCTGCAACAATCAGAACTCGAAGAGTATACGGACCCCAACTGGGAGCCGGAGCCGGTTGACGCTGGACCAGGTAGATCACCTAAATTTTCTGTCTCGCTTTTTTTTTTTTGAAAAAGCTCATCATCCCAGATTTCCGTGCTAATAAACCAAGCGATGTCATTAGTACACTTATCAGCATATATGATTCGAAAGATCTATTTGTTAAAGAATTGCAGGTCCTCTTGGCTCAGCGTTTGCTTGCGATTACGGATGACAATTCCGAGAAGGTGGAAAAAGAGGTAGAATCGATTTGCACTGAATGAAACACGATGTATTCATTTTCTCCGCAGCGTCGCAATATTGAAATACTGAAAATTCGCTTTGGAGAAGCTGCACTGCAAGTTTGTGAAGTAATGTTGAAAGATATGACCGACTCCAAACGCATCAACGGGCACATCCAATCTCACAAAGAGGTTTCGATTTCTCGTTTCCAACTAATTCCTTTGCCATACTAACGAGCTATTGACTACTAGTCTGTCATACATCCTACCATTATCTCGAAGCATTTTTGGCCTATTCTTGAAGCCGGCGAAATCAGTATGCCTGGCCAATTTCAGACGTAAGTTATCCCAAGTCATTTGATTCCGTTTTGCTTTTGTTGCGATTAGATTTCAGGACGAGTACGCGAAGGAGTTTTCTGCTTTCAAGCCTGACAAGAAATTGCGTTGGCTGCCCCACATGGGCACCGTGCATTTGGAATTGCAGCTAGAGGATCGGGCCATTGAAGCTGACGTTCCACCATTAGAAGCCGCTTTTATTGAGCTATTCTCGGAGCAAGGTAAGCATCACGTTTGAGCAGAATGGGTTCAATATATTGAACCATTTTTAGACGTTTGGACTATGGACCAACTCATTACCAAAACTGGCTTATCAGTCGATAGAAAAGCAGCTCTGAAAGCGCTTTTAACGTGGGTTGACTTGGGTGCTATCAAGGAGGTTTCAGAACACACCTTCAAATTGCTTGAAGTAGCAGAAGCCTCTACCGCGGGAAGAGAGCTTAGAGCTGGTACGACCTTTGGAAAATGGTTTGTATACCATCTAAAGAGCTTTTCCAGCGACAACCTCAGTAGTGGAATTGCCCTCGGCGTTGAGCATCCAACAACAACAAGCTGAGCAGATGAAGTTGTATTGGAAAGTGAGGAATCCCCGTTCGCAAAATTTTCTTTCACGACTGATGTTTCTCTCTAGTTCATCGAAGGGATGCTCACAAACCTGGGCTCCCTTCCCATTGATCGGATACAATCCATGCTGAGATTGGCACAAGGATATGACCAGACTGTAGAACAGTTGGGCGCTTTCATGGAAGCAGCTCGAAGTGAAGGGCTAGTCATCACACGCGATGGAATGTGGAGGTTGAATCCAAAATGACTGAACTATATGTGTATACCCTAATTTTGAAATTTGTGTCTGTCATAAATGATAGGGGCTGACGTAAGCCTTCTTTATCTTAACTTACGACTAGTACTTTCACGACCGAAGCCCCGCAGCTCTTCTGGGCCTGACTCAGGATTTCCCCTCTCTGGATTACCTCTTTACAGATTCAACCTGCACTCATTTGTCATGTCCGCTGTCCCGTCACTTACCAGCCTGTTGCCAGAAAAATCATATCTTGTCGCATATTCTGTTCCACTTTTGCTAATCTCTCTTATATTGGCCTTTGCAGGAGCCTTCTTAACTCTAGATCGGACGAGAAAATTTCGGCCAAGGTTAGTATCACTTTTGCAACGTCGATGCAGCGAACCCAATTTTCCGCAAACCCTCTTTCCCTTCGCTTACTCCATATCCCGGTCTGCTCTTCTGATCATTCTTGGTTTATCAGGTATGATGCGTTGCCAGGAAACTATGTTCTCGAAAACGATGTACGATCTTTTGGGAGGGTAAAGGTCATATTCGATTGGTTTGCGAACCTTGAGGGAGGCTTGGGCGGGTTGATGCTCGGATACGCATTTGGAGGTATGCTGATGCTCGAGCTCGTACTCTGGATGTATAACTCACTATTCTCTACTGGCGTAATCGTAGTCCATCTATCCACTTTTCTCTCTCTCCTGGTACAAGCCGCCTCCCCCTCCGTTTCTCCGCTATCCCCTGTATCATTTATCCCAACTTACCTTCTTTCCGGCCTTTTCACCCTTGTGCTCGCCGGACGATACTCCATCCTAGCTCTGCTATTCTCTTCCATCTCCGGAGCCTTCACATTCGCTCTAGGTGTATCAATAATCATACATCCCAACTTGCGGACAAGAGTAGTGCTTGTCTCGGTCATCGTGACTTTGCTCTCGGTTGCGGTTGGATGTTGCTCGTTTATTCCGGCATTACGGTCGTTCAAACATCCCCTGATCAGATTTTCCACGAGCGCTGTTGGGGCATTTGGAGTTACAATGTCCATTTCGCTCTTATCTTCCACGGCATCGTCGTGGTCGTCTCCTTACTCACATCTCTATCTTGACACCTCACCTGTAACAGCCCCTTCTTCTCTTGAGTGGGGGACTCCCGCCGAGAAAGGCTTTTCTGTTTTATTCTGCGTTCTCCTGCTTCTGGGCACCACATGCGACTGGGCTCTATGGAAGAAATTTGGTGAATGTCCTGACGAGAAGTGGGATACCTATCTCGCGGAATATGCCGACAATCTACCAAATGACAAGAATCGTGCTGGGTCCTTTCAACCACTCACTTCGGCATGGGATCGATTGTTTGGACGTGGGGAAAGTGTGGGAGCGAAGGCAAACTTTTGGCGAAACAAAGCCGTACTTCCTCTTGCAGAGGTGAAAATGACATCGGGACTGGATATCGATATCAAATATCCTCAGTCCTCGCCTGGTCTGACCCGAACCGGCTATCCTCACAAATTACGAAGATACGACTCAAACTTTTCTCCGACTTCAACGCTCACCGCGGTCAATGACGAGCCGCTTTCAATGTATAAGTCTGCCCCAGGACTCCTCAAAAAAGGTGGTCGGAGGTCGACCGGTGGGAAAAGTGTCAGCACTGCTTCCCTCAGAGGCAATGGCTTTCAGAGGAAGGAGGTGGTAAAGTTCAGACCCCTTGATACTGGCGAGTTTTCCGAATCTGACGACGACGATTTGGATTATGAAAAGGAAATGGGCAAGTTGAAGGCAATGAGACGACGTACAAAGGATGGCACTATTTCACGGCCCTTAACGCCTGCTTCAAGCGATAAACAAGGAGATGGTCCACCTGATTACTCGGATTTCGAATCCGATGTCGAAAGGGGGAAACCTGTAGTCAGGGAGCAGGACATTGCTTCCTCTTTCCCGTCCTTCCCAACCCCCTCCCGCACGGAGGAATGGACACCGGAGTTTCTGAGGAGACATCGTACATCACACTCGTTATCGCACTCACAATCTGTTCCATCAATATCTGGTGCTCAAAATTTACCAGCGCCGGTTCCTTTACCCGCTTCACCATCACTATTAGTTGCGCTAGATAGGATTGAGAGGGCAAGGCGAGAAGTGTATGACCAATCTCATCCCCGTCTTGGCCATCCGGGAACTGATGCGGTTACGGGAGCTACGGCTACTCAAGGCGACACAGCAGGTATTAGAGAAGAAGGCCGAGGTCAGCGCTGGGAGGAGTTTTGGCAGGAAGTTCAAGTGAAAGGTCAATATCAAGGTCCAGAGTCCGTCGGTGTGGGTAGACGGTAACGCATGTTCATGGTCCTCCATCACCGTTGCAATACCCCCGATTATCTCTCGATACCCTTTCCCGTTTGGTTCGTCGACTTGCAGGTTCTATTTTTCTATTTTTATTCTCTACCTATTCTGTTATGCTAATGATTATTACGATTACGACCGTCACGACCCATTCATGATCAACCATGCTCGGATTGAATCTCCAGTACTAGTTCTTGTTCAGACTATCCCAATTTCTGAAATGAATAGCAATGCTATTACCGCCACCCCTTCTGAATTCGGATCGGACAAAGCGAGTTGTACGAGCTTGCACCCGGAGCAATTGTTTTGCCAGCCCACAGCCAATCTTTGGACCATTAGATAAAGATGTGGCGGTTTCCGGAGCCGATGTTTCCTGATAGTGATTTTTACCTGGAGTTTCCGAATCTGTTTGCTGTTACCCTGGGTCCGAAGCTGGCTTTGCTGTAATACATAGTACACTGAGCGATTGGCTTACTTGCTCCCGACCGGTATCGTGAGAGACTGATTCTTCAATTGGTCTTTATATACTCGCTAGCTGCTGGCTGCTTCCTTATCCAACGCCCACCAACCATTAAGCATGTCCGGAAACTCTGAAGTGCCTCTACCTCAATGGGGAGTATACATGCGGGAAGTTTACTTGGCCGGCAATGGCCCTCAGCCGCTGGGAACGGTAGTGTTCGAGGAGATCGAGAAGAAGGCTATTGAGAAGTTGAAGCACTCTCCAGGTCGGTCGCTTAGACGCTGCCTCTTGTGCAAGTCATCCGACTTATTTGGAGTGTAGGAGCTTTTCTGTATTCGGGAGGGAGCGCTGGAACGTGGTCGACGTATACAGGAAACACCATCGCAATGAACAAATTCCGGATCATTCCTCGTATGCTTGTTCCCTGCAACAATCGCGATCTCAGGGTACGGCTGTCTATCCATGGATCCGATCTGATCAGCTCAAAATTGTTGCAAGTAGGTAACATTGTTCGGTGTTACTTATCCCAGCCCTATCCTGCTCGGACCTGTTGGGGTTCAGGGCATCTTCACCGAGGAAGGAGAGATTGCTCCTGCCCGGGCTGCAGCCAAGCTAGGAATTCCATTTATTATGAGCTCGGCAGCAACCCGAAGTATCGAACAAGTCGCTGAAGCGAGTGGGAACGGTCCTCGCTGGTACCAACTCTACTGGTACTGTTTTCAACTTGGATATCACGATTAATTGACTTGCTAACGCCTGGCAAAAAGGCCATCCCATCTAGACGTGACACTTTCTATTTTGAAGAGGGCCAAAGAAAATGGATTTACTGCACTTGTCTTGACTTTGGATACTATGTTTATAGGGTGGCGACCGCATGATTTGGAAACATCTTACCTTCCTTTCGGCCACGGTTTTGGGACTCAAGTAGGAAGCTCCGACCCGGCGTTCATGGCTAGACTTGGAAAAAAGCCCAATCAAAACATCCCAGAATTCCCCTACGACGCTGTTGCCAAGCAAAAGCTGCTGGTTGAAGGAGACCCAAAGGCAAAGGAAAGTGCTCAACTTGGATATGGTTGGCTCCAAGAGGCAGCATTTGGTGACTATCGAGCGTGGGAGGACTTGAAACCTCTCCAGGAAAATTGGGATGGTCCGTTGATTCTAAAAGGAATCCAACACGTAGAGGTATTTGAGTTTTTTCGGACTCTCCGTTTCGTTCAGCGTAAAGCTGACAAATATCCAAGGATGCTGAAAAGGCTGTCGATGTCGGAGTCGACGGAATCATTGTATCGAATCACGGTAAGTTGAGAGACTCTTTGAGAGTGTGTATAGAGTTGTAATTGGACTTTGGTAGGTGGAAGACAACTCGATGGAGCGATCCCATCGATCTATGCGCTGGAGAGCATCATGAAATCCGAGAAAGTAAAGGCCGCTCAAAAATCAGGAAAATTCACGGTCATGTTCGATTCCGGAATTCGCACTGGACCTGATGTTATCAAAGCTATGGCTCTCGGGGCTCAGGCTGTTTTGCGTACGCGGTGTTCATTATTATCTTTTAGCAGCTTCTAAACGAGATGTCACCATTTCCTAGTTGGACGACCCTGGGTGTATGCCGCTGCAGTCGCTGGACAAGCAGGGATAGAGCAGATGATCAAGATCATAAATGCAGACCTGGACATTTCACTTGCTCAAGCTGGACTGAAGGGTGTCGCCGATGTAGTGGGCAGGTCGGATATATTGACAAAAGTAGATTTTTAGAGAAGAAACTGTACAAATGTAAATCTGTAAACGTAGTACCACCCTTCACTCTCCAGGCTTCGGTAATTGCTACCTCTGCTGGTTTCAATGTCGCCCTCAATGAGTTGCACAGCTTCTTAACAGCATCTACGGTGCATTAATAGAGCGCCGCTGGTCTCCCTTCAAGCCTAACAATGTGGATATTCTTTGTCTTTGGCTATCTATCCCTGCCCTCTCACTGTGCGTCGTTGCCGATGCAGGCCAGGGATATGTCTCAAGGCTCAGACACGCCAGTAAATCATCAGGTGGTGACTGCGATCATCGTGGCTCTTTGTGCGTTCTACGATTCCCACTCGAATCCAGTGTCGCTGAGTTCAACATTTGCACCCAGTCATCTGTGTTCCAGCCGTTATCGCTTTCATTTGGATCTCCTGCCGTCGAACGCCGGCGGCAGCCAGAACTCGACCCGGCAACGTACACCAGTCCGAGATCAGAACGTGGACGGGGTCTGCGTCTGCGTCCAATGCCACCCTACCCCTCTACGAGCTGGGTCCAAAACCACCCGAGTATCCGCCAGCTCCTCCCGCATACGAGATCCCTACGACCCCTTTGCCGGCCCACGTCAGAACATAACAATCTCATTCTATAATGTATTGCATTTGATACCCTCTCTTTACTGTACTGTACTCGTTGTGCATGTGTATCTCATTTTTTATTCGTTTGCTTCAGTTACTCGAGCATTAACCACAATTCTCATATCTACACAGCGGTGAAACCAGCAGCCTTCAGTTTCTCAACCAGCTCATCAACGCTTTCCACCTTTGTGCCGCCGACACGTTTGGGAGGTTCCGTGACCTTGACGGTTTCCATTTGAGGTTCGAGGGAGACACCTAGGTCTTCGGGCTTGAACTTTCTCACAGGCTTTTTCTTCGCCTTCATGATGTTGGGCAGAGAAGCATAGCGCGGTTCTGTCACAAAATATAAGATTGAATAGGGTGGAGGGGGTTAGGAGGAGCAAAATATAGACTTTCCATTCAGACGCAGGTCGGTAGTGACGATTAGAGGAAACTTGACCCGGACTTGTTCGTGGCCACCGTCAATCTCGCGTGTTACGAGTGCTGTTTTTTGCCCCAAATCGAGATCAATCTTGGACGCGAAGGTTGCTTGCCCCCAGTTCAGGAGCCCGGCAAGCATTTGCCCTGTCTGACCCAAATCGTCGTCGATGGATTGTTTGCCGAGGATGACGATGTCTACTTGTTCTTGTTTGTCAATGAGAGCACGAATGGCTTTTGCCACACCAAGAGGTTCGGGAGCGGGGGCGGATTCGGGAATTTCAACGTGTATAGCAGAATCTGCGCCCATTGCAAGAGCGGTTCGAAGGGTTTCGACAGACTTTGCAGGACCGATGGTGAGAGCGGTTATGGTGACTGGCTCCAAAGAGCCGTCTTTGGCAAGACGTTCGCGAATTCGGACAGCTTCCTCCACTGCGATTTCGTCGAAAGGATTCTGAGAAGGACACGAGGTAAAGAAGGGTAGTAGTAGAGGGACATCGCAGAACGGACCATGGAATGCTTGACATTTAAGTCGATGCCAGTCTGCTGAGGGTTGACGCGGATCTTGACTGCATAGTCTACTGCACTAAATTCGGGTAAGCCTTACGCACAAGCGGTTTGGGGGCTGCTCACCGTTTGACGGGGACGAGGATATTCAAAAGCCGGGCTGATGAGGGACGCATTGGTGAGGACGCGAAACCCGTGACCTTTTACGGAGCCCGTGACCTTCTTGCACCTCTGCTGCGTCTGGCCATGGCGAATGGCGAGCACAACCGGTCAGTTAGGGACTCACATCGTCTGCTCGCGTCCTACCCGGTTAGCTCTGCCGTTCCTTCTGCACACGGTCTGTATTTCTTGCTTTCATTCCTGCAGCATCCGGCTCATCCTCTTATTCTTCAAGTCGCCCGCCATCTCGACAGTCTCTCTGTACCTGCCAACCCTCCCTCTTTCCTCAATCATCACCATTACGCTCCGCCCCCATACTCTCCCAATGCATCCTATCCGGAATACTCCAACGAAATCCAGTCTCTAGGTTCAAATCAGCCCCAGGCTTCTACTGGCGGATATTGGGAACGAACCAGGGATCATGCTCTGGCATTACTCAACGAACAGGCGGGAGGGTGTGTCATATTTATTTCTTTACACTCTCTGCAGGTCCTTATATGGGCTCTAGTTCCTATCCCTACGTTCCTCCTCAGCAATGGACAACCCCTTACACAAACTTTGCCAACTCGTCCATGTCATCGTATCAGACCCCCCATATGGCTCAGGCTATTATTTCAAATGGCTATCCTACTCCTCCGCCGCCGCCGCCTCTTCCTCATCCTTCCACTTCATTCACATCCAGTCTGGCTGGGGCATTAGGACCAACTCCAACCCAGCACCAATATTCACTGCCCCCGCGCCAGCATCTTCCTCCGCCGCCGCTTCATCGTCATGCGCCGGAAGACAGTGCAGCTTTTTTCAACAATGTTCTTGCCCAGAAAGTCCAGCAAATCAACCACCATCATACTCACCCCGCGATAGACTCACGCACTTCGCAAAACAACTCAATCCAGAGATCAGATCCACTGACGCCAGGCAAGAAGCGGAAATTGGAAACGTCTGCTGAACCCCCGTCCCCGAGCAAGAGAGCAAATCTTGGAAGAGGTTTCAGCGCTTCCGACGCTCACCATCTCCCGTCCACCCCATCCAAACTGGGGCTTTCCATTTTCCCCAAGACACCATCTACAATTCATAGCATTACATCTTCAGTCCCACAGACACCTACTACTGTTGGACTTGCCACACCACGAAGTGAACGTAGCGCAAGCGCAACAAGCGGTACCAGTCTGAAACGCAAAACTCTCACATTGGATTCTATCGAATCCATTCCTGCGCTTCAAAAGCCATACATCACTCCGACCACTGGCGGTCGTATCAAAAGGGTCAAGAATCTTCACTCCGGTGACGGTACAGACACCGAAATCGAGGACTACGAGCACGAATTCGACCTGATGTCTAGCCCGCTGAAGCCGTTACTCTATGACTCCAGCAGAACGAAGCACAAGGCTGGCCGAGATGCTCCCCTTACGCACGAAAGGGATGAACGTACACCGCTCAATAAGCTCGTTCTCTTGATCGATGATATATTCCAGACCGAGGACGGGTTACCTTCCGATCCTACTTCGGCTGATCTCTCATCAAGTGGAATCTTTCATCCGGACTCTGTCGATCTATCCAAACCGCAGCTTAGCGCCCCAACTATTCGGAAGCTTACCAAACTTATCGGACAGGTCAAAGGTGGAAGGGGTATGGGAAAGAGTGTCCATACTTCCCCGGTCAAGGGTCGAACAGGAAAGAGTGGACGAATCACCGATATCGAAGTAGATATCCTAAGCAGACTTCTTCGGGTTCTTTCCAGGAATGTGAAGCTCGGCGAGGAGGTAGATCCTTTCGGAGTATCGGCCGGCGCTGCAGTGGTCAAGGATAAGGATGTGGCCGCTATGCAGAAAACACCAAAGAAGAAGAAGAGTCGCACACCGCTCGAAAATGATAATAAGGAAGTAGGGGACGTCGAGCAGGAGGAGATGGTCGAGGAAGAGTCTACTGTTCGTGGTCAGTCAAAGGAACCAAGAACGCCAAAGAAGGATAAAGGGAAGGGTAAGGCGGCGGCGGTAACAGCCTTGACTGGACCTCCTTCCGTCGTCGATCTTGAACTTTTGGCCCACAAGCTCAAGTTGAGCCGAGATGGAGTTCTGGCTGCAGAGACCATTATTGCCCTTCTTGCCGGAGAAGGCGGGAAAGGCTCAAGAGGAGGAGAAAGACTCAGCAAGCAGCTCTATTCTGAAGAAATCATTCTTGGGTGTATGAACGTTGTCAAAACAGCTTTGGAAGGGGAAATTTACCCTTTTGTCGAAGGTTGTTCAGGCACCGGAAATGGATCGTTGACATACTTGGTTCACAATGCTTCCTTGTCCACTTCCAAAGCTCAATTCAGTCCCTCTAAAGGTTCGAATGCCTCTTCATCGTCGATTGCCCAATCTCAACCCGCCAAGGCTGAAGCTTGTCGAAGTATCATTGGCGAAATTTTCTCCGCACTCTCAGCCGTTCTACCGAGAATTAGCGCCCTGGTCAGTGGTACTAGTTTTGGGGGAGATGGCGGTGTGTCTATGAGCGACACGGTGGTGATCAAAGCTGTTTATGTTGGAATTGGTCCTTTCTTCGTTAGCTCGGATGAAGGTTCATCGTACGCAGCCAAGGAAGATAGAGATTGGGATGATCATGACGCCAGTCCTGTTAAAAGCAAATCTAAAGGGAAAAGGAGCCAGGGCAGCAGTGTTTTGACCTCGACCTTTGGCAAAAGCGCTATGCGGGGATTGAGAATGAATGCCCTTGGGCTAATCAGAAGTGTGAGTTCGGAGCTTTGCGGTCATATTGATTAATGGAATGTCTAACTCTAGATATTCACTCATCACGATGACCAAAGGTCTTGGATAATTGAAGAAATCCTCTCTTCTCTCATCAAAGTCTCGCATGCAAAGCAAGGCAAATCTTCTGACCAGTTCCGTCTCCGTGATGGAAAGTCCATGCGTACAGTCTCTGCTCTATTACTTCAGCTCGTGCAGACAAGCGCACATGATGTACGCTTGGGTGCACGCAAAATTGATCGCACTCGACAAATCAAGGTCGCTTTACGCAGGCAAGAGAGTATCGTCGAGCAAAGTCAGGCGAGCATTGACAATGACGAATTCCTTGACGAAGAAGATCGTGCAGCCATGAAACTCCATAGTTCCGGGCTCGTTTCTCCTCACAAGGCTGCTTCAACCATAATCCACTTTCTCACTTCCCGGTCTGGTAAAACTAAGGCTACGAAAAACTCAAATGAGGCCGAGTATCGAGCGATTTTTGATGCCTTAGTCCAAGATTGCCTCAGCGTCTGGTGCTGGCCGGAATGGCCGAGTGCTGGTGTGGTTCTAGGTGTTATTGTCAAGGGAATGGTGCGAAGTCTGGAAGAAGATAATGTCAAGGAGAGAAAAGGCGCTGGCGACAAGGAAACCGCTGGGGATAGCAGTGCGAGCAAATCAATAGCTTTGGATCATATTGGGGTCATCGCAGCGAGAGTGAGGAGCCTGATGGTGAAAGTACATGCAAAGGAGCAGAATGAAATGGATGGCTCTCTACGGCAGACTTCGAGTGAAAATGTTGCAACGAAAGGGAGGTCGAAGGCTTTAAAACCTCTCACCCAGGTACGAGCTATGTTGATTAGCCCTCGATCCTTCCTCAGCTCTGCTTTTAGATATTGGAGAGGTTGGATATCAAGGAGCTTGATCGGTATTTAAACGCTCATTGGGATGTGGCGGCACATCTGGGTAAAAGAGCCACGGAAGACCAAGCATACGACGCAAGCACTTTTACTTCACTTGCATAAATCAGCTCAGCTAAAGAAATTTGTAGAGTGCGCAAGAACTCAGTGCCGCAATACTCGGTCAAGATCTCGCTGCAGCTCTGCAGAAGGTATCAGAATGGGTTGAGGACCGCGACAGCCAGCCCGTTCAGCAGAATTCAGCTGTCGATGCAGATCTATCTGAAAACGATAGCGATGAACGCACGAAGGGTAAGCAGCGAAGCAGAAAGAAGAACGATGAAGATGGGAGGCGAAACCCTACGAGACTTAGGGCTTTCAGTGAACAGCTCAAGAATGCATTGAGAGAGGTCTGGAAGGAACGGAGCACTGATCTGTTTGATATCGGGTATGTGATGCTCTTTCCGAAAAGCTATCTTCTGATTCATTGCCTGTTGAAGGTCGCCAGAGGAGGTCATTCGAGTGGATCGGCAGGCGGAGGAGATTGGAACGGTCCAAGGCAACAGCTTGAAGAATGCATTCATGCCTATGTTGACAGTGACGCTTCACGCTCTCGATGCTCCGATCATATTCATGCGCACGAAAGCCTTGAAAGCTTTAGGTCAAGTCATAACGAGCGATCCCAACATCTTAGCAATGGTGCGTTGATTATGTCAAGAGAAACACACTTCATCTGAGTAATATCGTAGCCCAACGTTCGGAAAGGGATCGAAAATCATTTATTGGACAGCTCTCCTGCTGTTCGAGACGCAGCAGTGGAACTTATCGGGAAATATATGATCGACTCCCCCGATGTTGCTGCAGATTATTACCCCAAGATTTCGGAACGCATTGCTGTTGGTATCTCGATCTTGTTCTGAGGTTAGGTACTGACCACGTACTACAGGATACGGGTCTAAGCGTACGAAAACGAGTAATCAAACTTCTAAAAGCTTTCTACAATGTCTCAGATAGCGTCCAACGACAAACCGACATATCTACGAAGCTTGTCCTTCGGATGATGGACGAAGACGATACAGTGAAAGATCTTGCCATCAAGTCTCTCGAGGAGTTATGGTTCCCTTCTTCGATGCAGGCACTTCCTTCAGCTTTGAAAGGTTCGAAAAGTACATCTACCAGCAACGAATCGTTACAGAACAAAGTTGCGGTCATCATGGCTGTTTCGGCAAGCTTCCGAGATCGCCAATCGCCTCTTGAAGATCTCCTTCATAAGATTATGTCCGCAAAAGAGGAAGGAAGTGCAGAAGCGCAGACCATGCACAAAAAATATCAAGAAATGTGCAGTATCTTGATCGACGGACTTGTTGATGACACTGATTTGCCTGGGTTTGTAAGTTAAATTTCTTGTCTCCTGAACATTGAACCTGACATTGTTGTATCCGAGACGGTCATCAACTGTATTCGTACCATCCACCTCTTTGCCTCCGCCTATCCCTTAGCTATAGACAATCAAAGCGCCATGACGCTCTTACCTTACCTCAAAAATCCAACCAACGTGTGTTACATCCTCGCACGGCCTACTCATTGTACTTACATCTTCATCAACAGACTGAAGAGCAAATGACAAGTGATTATCTGTTGAGGACTTTCCGGGTTACTATTCCTCACATGCCCAAGACCGCGGCCAAGTTTGGACAGGATCTTCAGGTGAAGCTACAGCCCATGGTGACAAAGCCATCTACTGCAGGCGGAATTTCAGTGAGTTCAGACTCGTCCGCTTTCTATGACCACCTTTACGCTCTTTATATGCAGACTATGCAGGAAGTTGTTGCCTGCTTGAGTATCGTTGTGAAGCATCTCACACATGAGTTCGGGAGATTGGTAGCTCTATTCAAATCATGCAATGGCGAGTTTTTAAAGTTGACCTCGATCAAACTTCATTAAAATGCTTTATGATTACCCAGCGCGCCTCCAACAAGCCATTACCAAACCAGGGACAGCAGCACTGACACCTAACGAACTGAGACCGCTTGTCACCCTTATTTTCATTGTCTCCTTGCTTGCGGAACATTGCAACTTTGATCAGCTTCGCATTGAGCAATCATCCTTCACAACAGACCTCAATAGTGTCACTCCTGCTTCGATTACCGAATATGTTTACAACAGTCTTTTGCAACTACGTCAGCGATACGACGATCCGTCCTTTCGTAGTCGAGTGCTGCCTTGCTTAGGATTTCTTTTCCGTGCCCAGCCTACCCTTATGACGCTTGAAAGGTCGGCTACGATCATGGATGAGATTTTTGCTGCAAATGATTATGACGGGAAAGCAAGGTTACTCAAGATCATTCAAGACTTCCTGGTATCAGAGTCCATCAAGCATTCTCAGAGTGAAAAAGGTACGACGCCTCCAGTGAATACTTCTGAATTTTGAATAACGGTAGAATCAGAGAGTACCAAGCATCGCTCAATGAAAGCTGCGGAAGTCAACATGGAAGAACTTGTGGGAAACACGGATGGATTCGCAGATTCTGGGTACGTCATCGACGACCTCTTCTGAATAATCAAAGCTGATCGACCCTGCAGTGTCAGTTCTGCGATCGTGCAGCGTTATATGGACTCTATCCTCGAGGCTGCTTTCTCTCCAAATACACAAATACAGGCTCTTGCGATTGATATCTTGACGTTTACAGTGAAGCAGGGTTTAGCTCATCCACTCCAAGTGCGTTCAGTGACCATTCCTCAATCTAATACTAATAAACCCGTTCAAGTCTTTTCCTGTCATTGTCGCTCTGGAGACAAGTCCAAGCACTTCGCTTAGCAATCGAGCAAGTGCCCTTCATGCAGTCCTGCACAACAAGCACGCGTCACTACTCAACAGCCGATTTACATTAAGTGCGAGGAAGTCTTTCGAATACCAGCGCAAAATATCCCCGAATGGTGTTCGCGGTAATCGTCTATGCTCTGTCTCGGGTACTCTCCCAGCTGACGTTCATTATCGCAGGATATCAGTTAGCACCTACGCCTATGGCCGTCCTTCAACGCTGGTATTCACTTGTACGGGAAAAGCGGGCACAGCGTCAGGATTTTCTCAAAGCATTGGTCAAGGTATTCCAGGACCGACCGGACTATAAGTCAACTCAGGACGATGTTGAATTTACCCGTTATATGGCGGAAAATTTTGCCAGTTTTGACTACAAGACTCAGGAAGAGGTCTTTACGGTAGTCAAATTCCTCACCGCAGTGTTGTCAACTACCGGTCTACACGTCCTGGAGGTCTTGTCACCGTCACCTCTTCTTGCGGAGCTCCATGCTGGTCCAACTGTATCAGCAGATACTGCGTCGGCCCATGTACGTGATGTTCATCCCTTTCTAAATACAAATATTGTCCTCAAAAGACTTTTTCAGAATCCAGTAGAAGGTGGAACCAGCCTGGCCGATGAGTTGCCGTTTATACGAACATCTGTGATTGTTGGTATAGTCATGCTGCTGAAAGCGTACCTAAAAACACTATACGCCCTGTCTGAAGAGTAAAGATCGATTGCTTTCTACGGAAAACGAGTGACATACCTTTTTTCCCCAGAAAGTGCAGTAAATTCAGCCTCAGCAAGAAAAGCGCTGTCGGTGACAAGGCGGCGGTCAAGAGACACAGTCAACCAATCAACTGGGAAAGACTGCCTTTTGCTGTAAAGCCAGTTCTGACGTCGGTGGACGTGAAGGAGCAGAGGGAACGAGTGAGTCTTCTCTGATTGGTCGGACTTGGGATATTGACAACTTGCTCTTTTAGTTCAGAACTATTTGGTTCGAAGATGGGGTTGCAGCGGAGCCCGAGGACGAATTTGCATCACAGTAGAATACGCGCTACATATATAATGTATTTTTTCTCGCTAATATTGAACTACCACGTGAGTATATTCGGGGCTTGTCTTCAAACTGCGATTCTCGAGAAATGGCGGCCAAGTAATCCAGACTTTTTATGCCTGAGGTGGAGGAAAATGATGGTCCAATCCAGATCTCTTGCTACTTGTGTCTTTTGCAAAATTATCAAAGGTATGCCTCGTTGGTCTTTGCCGCCGTCAACTGAGCAAGATTCGCAGGGGAGATACCGAGTTTCAAACTGGTTGAAACTAAACTTTCGTTCGTGAACGTTCTGAATATAACTCAGACTTTGAAACATTTATTCAAGCTACTCCTTCCTCGACATCGGTCCTATTTCAAAGGGGCACGCAATGGTTATACCCAAATGTATCGTGTTATTACCCGAACACCCTGTGCATCCATGATCTCAATCTGGCTGAAACAACAGACCACGCTGCCAAACTACACGAACTGCCTGATGAATATCTTGCCGATGCTCTCCCTATCGCGAAGAAGATTGCGCTTGCCCAAGGTGTAGAGAACTATAATGTCCTTCAGAACAATGGGGCTCTAGCTCATCAAGTACGCCGTTATGTTTGCTCCCGGTCGGTCGGCCGTAGCCTGACGCTGTTCTTTGTAATACCTAATTAGGTTGTACCTCATGTCCATTTCCATGTTATTCCAAAGCCCAATGAGACAGAAGGTCGGAAGTGCAATGCTCAGCTCGACAGCTCGTATTAATGAATATACACAGGTCTCATCGTCGGCTGGCCCACTCAGGAGATGTCCAAGGACGATCTCATCAAGGTCCATGAAGAGCTCAAAAACAAACTTTGACCGGAATATAATGTATAACTATATGTAAAATTGTAGCCGTCACATTTTATCCACTGGGTAGTTTCCTATCGGAATGGGTGCTGTCGAGATAACTCTTTCAGGAATCAAGCTAGCTTCAAGGCCCATTCACCTGCACGTACTGCTGTCGAAACCGTGTTCTTTTCTCTGAACATGGCGTTGTTCCTATATGCTGTTCGTTCAAGCTATCGGCGAGTGTCCGGCCGACTCTATGGAAAGGCCACCTTGGACAGATGTGCCGTTCGTTAGTTTTCCCAAAGCAAGCATGGAGACTTCTGAACGACCCTGTGAAAGGTATCTTTGTCCCTTTTGTCGTCAGGGTATCCCAGTTTGCAACGACACCTTCGCCTCTTGATAACTTGGTACGAACAGATCTTATCATTTGCCACTCCATCACATTAGCCCTAACTTCATTTACGCTTAATATCTGGTACCATTTCTTCTACCAGCCATCTCAATTTACTTACCTCCTCCAGGGTTTACGTCGCTTTCGCATGTCTGACTTGTTTTCCGATGCTCATAATGTAGTTCAATCAAACCCTACACCGGCCTATGCTTTCTTGGTACGTTTATTATCCCTCGTTGAACGAGTCAAGCTAATATGATCGTTTAGGCAGATGTATTCTTTTTCCTCCAGGGACCCGTTTGATAAGCAGTCTATCTGATGGATGCCCATTGTATCCAGATGCTCGTTGGAGTGGTCGCGTTCAATGTGCTCAAAACTAGGGACCCTGCGGATCCGCGAGCAATTGAGGTGCTCGTCTTGGGCTATCTCTTACAAGGTCATTTTACCCTTGGAGAGAAAAATCATTGACTGGACGCGAGTTTAGGGATTGGATTCTCCATGACTACATCATGATCGTAAGCGTCACGTCTATGGTTTAGACCGGATTCCCCGACGGGCACCAGGCTAGTGGTGCATATGTATTGTCGTTGAAAATGAAATGATTAGGGGATCACGCTCGAAAAATGTTTGCAACTAAGTAGCCGATCCTCCCCATTCATTTTGCTGACAGGATTCACAGTCTCAGTGCACACCATCTCATCAGTCCAAATGCCGTCGACATTTTCTATGCGAGCAGTGTTCTGTCAGCGGTAATGTTCTATGGGTTGGATGTCTTTTTCTTCTGCTTTGGAGTGATCCCATACTGGTTCAAAGTCCATAAACACCTCCATGAAATACTCAGCTGTTGGGCTCCGACTTTCTCGTAAGATCGTTGTTCATGCATTGGCAGCATTGCACTACTCTTTAGCTAACGATTTCGATAGAAATCTCGGTTGTATTCCGCCACTCGAATCCTCGGCGACATGCTGAAAATCCCTGGACTTTACTCAGTGCACTTGGTCATGGCAGTCTTGATGTGCACCACCTGGGCAGTCCTGTTTGTTCTGGCTTTCTGGAAGGGTTCGATCTTCAACTACTCAGATGTTATAAAGGTCTTAAGGGACAGTCTTCACGATGATGAGAAGCTTTCAATCCGGGCGGAGTTATTCACGGTAGTATCAGTATAGATCCAATCATTATCCAATTTTCTTCCTTCAGTGGGAAAGTGTTAAATACAAACGTATGGAATCAGCCGATTTGCTTAACTCGTATTGACTTGCATTGACTCGTCTTAACTCAGGCCAAAACCACAGGGCGAAGGGCCCAGGGGGCTTTATAGTATATATGCTACCATGTATGCAATTCGTGCGATTCAGAAGTGCCCAGCACTTATAATCGGTTTAGATGCCACAGAATATGCCAACAAGTGACTCTACTGCCTCCCTCACATCGAATACTTACACCGTTTCTTCAACGGTTCCTCTGAATTCACATCAGCCGCCCAAAAAAGACTATGCTGCCGCCCTGGGAGATCTGCAATCCCGCTATGGCGCCGCGATCTCACATAGTCCTACTTTCACCCCCGTCATCCAGAAGCAAGCGAAGGACTCTTCCCAGTCCTCTAGTAACAAAAATGGTGCCAATGACAGTGGTTCGAGTGGCGCCCTGGATAATGTAACCTCGCGCTCCCAACCAAGGGCAGAAGGAACGAAAAAGAAACGGTTTTCGCTTTTTAGGAAAGGTCTGTCTTTTTCCAGTCGAGAGAAGGAGCGGTACTCATTGGAAGTAGGAAAATGAATAAAGCTTCACGATGTCATGCAGCTATAATTAATCAGAGATGGCCGAGCATTGATTTTCCAAAAAGTACTTCCTACAGTTACATGAAATCTTCTTCTAGTTCCTTGCCAGTCTTTCTTGGTAACGTGGCATGTTCATTGTCTTCATCATACCCGTTGAATAAAGAATCATAAGATCGGGAAGCTTTTTCGGCTTCTCGGGCGTGAGCAAGCTCTAGGTCTGCTTTTTTCTTCAAGATCGTGAGTATACAAGAAACAAGAGCATTTCATGCGACATACTTTCTCAGCTGCCGAGGCTCTGCGAGCAGCGGATTCTCTTTTCACCCTCTCTACTCGTTCTTGCTCGTGGTCGACCTGTCTTTCAGTTTTGGTTTTATTCAGTCTGTTCACTACCGGGTTTTCGCGTGCGATGACATGGACTGGGAGACAAGTTATCAAGTCAGGGCGATGATATCCGAGCGCTACTGAACTGACCTCGTTTGACCTATGAAGACCACTTCCACCAGTCAGCCAGATGGGAAAAATTTCGACCAGAGGAGCGCTTCACCCGTTTTTCATTATGAAATGACACTTGACCGACGGCCATGTCACCGGTTTTCTGAGACACAATTCTATCTATTCAGTTCGCCGAGGGAGAGTGTCTGAGTGCTACCTTACCTTCAAATTATCACCAGGGGTGTAGATGATAGTAAGATTGTCCTTTTTGTTTCCTGTAGAGATATCGATATGATTGTACAGGGTCGATAAAGCAACGGGTGACCTTCGATGGAATTGGCTTTCACTAGCTGAGCACAGTCGGTTAAGAGCGCTTCAGGAATAGCCTCCCAGGACATAGAATCGGGCATTCGAAGGTAGACGTGGGCGGAGGAGAGCTTATCTACATGGAACCAGATATCTTGAGGCCAGGCATATTTGATTAGCTCTTCATCTAAGAAGTGACATCTAGAAGTTTCAGCGGGCATTGAAAGTACGGTCTCCTACTTTCTACTTTATCACGACCCATATAGATAGTAGCGAAGGGCGAGATAGCTTGGATTTAATTCCAATGAGAATTACGATCGAGCTGTGCAAAATGAAAGGCAAACCTGAAGATGTAAAGAACAACACCATGGTCAAGAAGCAAATATCATAGCGCCGAAAAATTCGTATCCAATCGTGGGTACGTAATATTTTTTCATAGTATATAATGAGCCTAATTTATCATATACTAGGAATTTGAACGAGAAAAAAACAGGCGAAAGCAATGCTAAGGACGAACAGCAGAAGCGAATAATTTTACGCAATCAGACTTCAGCCCCTTCAGACACACCCTAGAACAGTGATCAGTTCATAAATCGAAACGACAATATAGATTGCAATGACAAACTTTGCTCCGACACGCTGGACAACTATTCCTACCTTCCAACAGCCACTTGTCAACGCAGTCCATATGATAGGCGTGCTTACATTCCAGAACCTGGGTTTGGGAGGTGATTGATAAATCAGTCCTCGATGCTTCAACTCCTCGATTAGCATGAAGAAAGACTTACTCGCACAGAATCTTGATCGGTGTACTCGTCCAAGCAGATTAGACACCGATCAACACAGTTGTTTCTTACTTTCCCTGCTTTCTCCCATTCTTGTATCTGCGCTCCTGTGATAACCTCCAGCCCTGATTTTTCAAGCTGCTCTTTGGAAGCTGTAGGCGCAGTTTCGAGAGGCGAGTGATTAAGAATCTCGTGCAACGATCTGGAAATACCGTCAGATAACCCATTCTTAGATAACCCATTCTTAGAAAAACAGCGCAACGTACAATAGAGCCTCGAATGAAGAGTCCAACACATTACCTTCTCCGGTGACAATTTCGTGATCAGGAGGGTAATAACCTGTCGGCAGACTCAGAAGAAGAAACATGATGAAGTTGATTCGACCAACCTCCGATGACGTAAATTAAAAATGTTCGCGAGCCCGGAGAACTAAGCAGGTCAGGCAACGATACTGGCGTTGTACGGCCTTCCGATGTTTGTGTTCCTTGACTTGTCATCCCAGCCGGAGGCGTTTGCGGCAACGTAGTTGATTCTGTATCTGTAAACATGGTGCTTGGGCGAGAGGCCGGGGTGGATTGTCGACGAAGATTTCTTATAGCGTTAGCCGCTCGACCTGGCCAACGATTTCCGGCCTGCGATCCAGCGTCCCTCAGCGGAGATGTGGCTGGAATGGTGTCAACAGACAGGACAGGCCCGACACCCTGCAGTCCGACTACAATTACGGGCACTACCAGATTTGTATTACTGCCGCTAGCGCTCGGTTGTTCCGAGCGTGGAGACTCGGCGCCTACCTCAGGTTCAGCGGCTCCAACACCCTCAGGGAATGGTGAAAGCTGAGGAGAGACAGGTGTTGGCGAGTTCGTTAGACCGCCTAACCCAGACCTCATGTTCTGTGCGACATTCTCGGCTGCTGCATAAGCTCTTGGTGCGGGCACTGGCGGGAAACGATATACCCGCCAAAAATTTGTTCTTTGTGACACGTTTGACGGGCCAGTGGCAGCTTCTTCGCGGGCAAGCGGCGTAAACAAAGCAGGAGTTGATCCGCGTACGATTGACTCTGCTAGGCTAGAACTTGGCCCGGGCGAAGACTCCGCATCAAACCCATCGTTCAAAACGCTGTTACTTGCCAAAGGGGAGGCTGCCTCTGCCTCGTCGTCGTCTTCGGGTTCGGGTTCGAGAGAGATGTCTGGCGTTGTTTCAGGAAGATTCTGGACGGTTGGGTGGCGTCGCTGCTGATTTGCAGTTCCGTCTCCAGTTAGTACACTCCGTAATTCAACCTGTAAATCGACGAGAAAGCGCTCAAAAGTGCCTTCTGAAGGTGGCACAACATCTGAGCCGCTTTCGCCTCTACTCCGATCAGAGCTTTGTCTGGTATTCTCTGCAGGAGAAGAGCCAACAGGAGGCGGCGAGGAAGCAAGGCCAAGATTGAACGCCCTTGCGATCTCGTTCAGCATTCTTTCCCTCGCGTCGCGAGCATCGGCGAAAGGTCCGACACCAGCACTTCCAGTTTCTTCGGGACCTGATGAAGGATCAGCAAGGGGGTCGGGATCAAGTGCGCCACTAAAAGATTGGGAGCCGATACCATTTCGGTGATGGTGAGAATGACCAAGGCCTAGTCGGTTTCTTACAGTGGACCAAACTTGCCTCATGCGGTCTCTGTCCGCGATTGGGTCTAGATTCGGTAAGAGTCGTGTCGACGACGACGGTAGAGTAGTGGGAAGCACGGCAGTGTTTGGATATCCCGGTTGTGGTGCTTCTTGAAGCGAATCTTCCAGGTCACTAGAGGGTGAGGTTGTGGCAGATAATGCTAGAGGAGTGGAAGCGGAGGAGGCAGGGGGACGATGTTGTGCTGTGAGTGAAGCAGGATGTGAGGCGCTGGTGAGCAAGGAGGCGGCTGTAGCGGTCGCTGCAACACTGAATGCATTGAGTAAGTCCCTGTTACTGACGAGTCGGAAAACCACGCACCTGAGCAAAGTTCCGAGAACATCTATGCTGCTGGATGATATCGATCCAGGTATATTATCCTGCTGGTGCAGGGGTTGGGGGGGAAAGTTGGGAAGAGGAGAGGAGAAAGAAGGAGCAGGGTCAGATTCCCCGAACACGGATGTGTTGGTATCCTCTCGTGACGCAGAATGTATATCGTCTCGGTCAGTTTGATTATCTGAAAAGAGGCTTTCCCTGTCCCGCACAGAAGCGACACTTGCAGATCTGGAGCTGAATCTCGATTCGTGACTACGACGCAATAATGTGGAGAGCCTTGAGGTCCTGTGTGAGGTAGAAGGTTCATCTAAAGTCTGCGAAAGTTCTGCGGGAGCAAGAATGGAATTTTGCTGTGTAGGCTGGGGAGGTAATCCGGCAGCTAAAGGTATGTCTGTGGTATGCACCACACCCTGAACAACAACTAGCGTTCCAGAAGGTGGAAACTGCTGATGCGCAGGAATAATGGGGCCAGGGTTTGACGAGGGGGGGCCGCAAAGGAATATGCGGATGGACTGCTTGGATTTGGAGACGTGTCAAGATCGTCATTGATACTGTCGGTAGGATCACTCATGAGTAAGTTTGGTTCCGTAGTCCCCGCCTCAATAGAAGTTGGATCACCGGACGGTTCTTGGCTGGATATAGCAATTGTCGGATGAGCACTCCCCGCATTTGGTGTAAGCAACTCATCAGATTCAGCAGACATAGTTTGAGAAGCATCTGTAGGTGAATCGCTGGTGTCGAAAGACGATGGTTCTGCTGAGAGTTCGTTTGTCTCCGTTGGAACTGTAAGCATCGAGTTTGGGTGAAAGGAGTTGGAAGACGGGAAGCTGGGATCAGAACTAGAAATTGAGGTCCCCTCACGTCCCTCTTCATCGATGATAGTGCGGTTCGAAGCTATCTGCGTTTGCGTCGAGCGACGGTCTGATGATCCTTCTGCTTCCGACCCATCCTCCATTCGAACCCGGACATTGTCATGGGTGGCAGTTTTTGGCTTGACGAGGTTCAGGATGCTCTTTCGAACAGCTCTAGTTCGTCCGCTTGCGTGTGCAGATTTAGAAAGCGTTGCTTGCCTCAAGGTGCGGCGCCTGGCGGAAGAAAGAGAGGAAAAACCGGAGTGCCTGCTATTACTGGTATCCATTACGACCTCTTCGTCAGAAGGGCTAGCGGTGCGGGCCCACCATCTCCGAGAGCCATTATTGTTGCTCTGGCTTTGACCCATATAGGAAGATGAGGTGGGCGTGGATAGTGCTGTCCAGGAAGATAAAAGGATATGGCAGTAAAAGTACAGAGAGTGATTAACAAATGAATACAGTTCCGGGGTCGAAGTAAGGGAAAGAAAAGGGAGAAGTGGCCAGACTTGTGGAGGCTCTGCTGGAGGCTTGCTCAGCAAATGCCGGCCAGCCGACGAGGATCAAGTACTTATATTAGACTGTGCCTCGGTAGATTATTTATTTTCGGTACTAGCGGCTAATACCTCTCGTTCTTCTGCTTCTGCCCTCCATTGAGCTCCCTTGTGCATTACCAAAAATGTGAAGGCGCCGCTTACTGCCATTACTACTGCGATAATACTGTACATCCATCCTAGCCCCCAGTCAAGACTAAACTGTGCGCTATAAAACAATGGGAAACTTACCATCTCCCAAAGAATCCTGCATGGGCACGGCGACTTCCTCAAAAACGAACGCAAAAGTCCTATTTTGAATTATACCTTGAGGGTAAGAAGATATAGTAGAATCATTTACGAGCACTGACCCTCGGAACGAAGCATTCAAAGCGACCGCGGATGAAGATCTTCCGACATTAGCGTCGACTATATATGCAAGTGTGCTTGCATAGACAAATCTGAACGCATAATTCGTCATTTTGGAAAGAATGAGAGAATTTGATTACCCCAACTTACATCGACACAAATCCGCACCAGAATAACATTACACAAACCACGGCAACATTGACGCGTTCTTCAATGACCCACGCGTAACCGACTACACAAAGTGGGAAAATGAAAAGTCCTTGTACGGTACTTCTCAAGCGCATCTACCACATATTCAGTAGGAACCTAGACGAAGTTCTTGATCAGAATTGTGCTTTACCTCGGGTGTTCCCTTTCCGCCATTTTTGGCCTTCAATTTGGCTAATGACAAGTCAGACCATTTTCCTCCAACTAGGCTACCAGATACAGTCCCTATAACCAGTCCAGTTGGTAGGTAAATAGAGAAAATTTGCAGAGCTGCTAAAAGACAAAGCTGACTAACCGATTCCGTATGCAAGAAGAACCAGTCCGATTTTGAAAGGATTGTTGAAGTAATAAGCTGCCAAAGTACGGGTTGAAGTATAGAGAACAACGAAGGCAAAGGCAAAATAAAACCCTACATGGACTGCTATCAGGTCTTCAAAAATCATAATTGTCTTCAAGGCGTACCAGATGCGGAGAGCATGAATAAATTGTAGGTGCGACGGAGTATAACTGCCAGAGGTTTAATGGGATTTACATCTGCTAAACCAAGTTGGATTTCCGGATTGACTTGCATTGCTTCTGCCAATCTATCTTGCTTCTCAAGGTCTTTTCCGGTGTCACTGTGCGCTCTCCGGTTCTCTACTTCCCTGGAGGAGCCTTTCATTGTTGATTCTCTTAATCTGGTCTTCAGTGCATTTTGATAAGCAAGACTACGTTCACGACGGAACGTATCCTTAAAGAAGAGGAACGAAATGAAAACGACGCCTCCTATGATGGCAAGAAAATAGAATGGTCCCCGCCAAGTAAACGCAGTAGTGAGTCCTCCGCCTAGAATTGAACCTATTGAAGGCCCCAGGAGAGGTGCAATATAGTAAATTCCCATCTAAATCGGCATTAGCAGTATATAGGGATTTCACTTATTCAAATACACTAGCCTTAGTTCCTCGTTCAACGGGATCATATATATCTGCCAAAGTCGCTGCTCCGATGGACATTACGGCACTTGAGCTGCAAAGGTCGGAATTATGTGAGAATGGTTTCCAAACAAATTAAGCATACCCGATAGCCTGGACGCAGCGAAAACCAATCAATCTAAGTGTTCGGAGAAGTTAAGCATTTTAGTGTTCGAAGGAAAGAGAACTCACAATTGTATATTTTTACTTGTAGCAACCACTACAGATCCCGCCGTGAAGATGCCCATGGATACAACATAGGTGAACTACAACATTTGTGGTGTGAGTCTTTTAAGCATGAAATGAGGGATCCCCACCTTGCGCCCTTTCACTTCACTGATTGAAGCTGGGTAGCAGTCAATATATATAGATTAAAATAGGGTTGCATGCAGACTAAACAAGCAACATACACCATATCTGTCGTCATAAAATCGAATTATTTCCCTTCTGATTCGAGAAAAGAGCGCACCAGCGGGACAAGACCTTGCAACAGAATGAACATTGACAGACTCAAACTGATTTGTGACGGGCTAGCAGACAGATCAGCCTGCATCTCTCCGATGGCAGCTAGCGAAAGATTCTGAGACTGAGTCCTATTGGTGATAATTTCCATCCAGCGTACGAGTTTGTATATTCCCTGCTAGCCCAGCAATCACTGACCCGAAAGAGACTTGCAGCAAGATGAGATTCTGATTCCCCCCGTTAGCTCGAAGTGAAGTAAGTAGAAGTCATAGCTTCTCATACCTTTCGAAGGTTCGACCATTTCCTTGGGTCATCCGTAACAGGCATATGTTCGATATCAATTGTTGGGAGCTCCGGGACAATAGTAGCTATGTTATCGTTTGAGCTATGAATTTTCGGAGCAGAAGTGGGGGATCCAGATGGTTTTGAGTCCATGTTAGCCTGTCGACAAAGGTTTTGGAAGGAGAAGACATTTATATATCGGCGAGATACACCGAAAATGTGTGATCATCGACCGACGTGCTCCTCGGTTTTGTTGGGGAACAAAGAAAGACCGAGATCCGGTTGCCGACATGGTATTATTCTGAAGAGGACACTGGCAGAACCCGTTCACCAACTCTCTAGACCTTGCGGAAAATCTGCGAGAAATTGTGTAGAGATTTACCTCCTGCAACTGGAAGGGCAATGAGAGTAACTCTGAGAATAATGGAATATTTGGGGGTGGACAGAGGTAAACGTCAACCGCTGAAGTGCCGAATCCGGTCCGCCGTTCCGGTTTCGTATTTGACCGTTGGAGGTCAATCTAAATTAAATTCTATAGAGTACTCTATACACAAGTACTGTAAGTATATCTATTTATTGTTCTATTGATCACTGAAGCGGTCTCGTTCCTCCGCTTCATCCCTCCATTGAGCTCCCTTGTACATTACCAGTAACGTGAACGCGCCGCTTACTGCCATTACTACTGCGATAATACTGTACATCCATCCTAGCCACCGGTCAAGACTAAACTGTGCGCGCTATAAGATAGTGGGAAGCTTACCATCTCCCAAAGAATCCTGCATGGGCACGGCGACTTCCTCAAAAACGAACGCAAAAGTCCTATTGAATTAGACTTGAAGGGTGAGGGGGTATAGTAGAATCATTTACGAGCACTGACCCTCTAAAAGTACTGTTCAAAGCAGCCGCGGATGAAGACCGTCCAACATTGGCGTCGACTATATATGCGAGTGTGCTTGCATAGACAAATCTGAACGCATATTTCATCATTTTGGAAAGAATAAGAGAATCTGATTACCCCAACTTACATCGACACAAATCCGCACCAGAATAACATCACACAAACCACGGCAACATTGACGCGTTCTTCAATGACCCACGCGTAACCGACTACACAAAGTGGGAATATGAAAAGTCCTTGTACGGTACTTCTCAAGCGCATCTACCACATATTCAGTAGGAAAATAGACGAAGTTCTTGATCAGAGTTGTGCTTTACCTCGGGTGTTCCCTTTCCGCCATTTTTGGCCTTCAATTTGGCCAATGACAGGTCGGACCATTTTCCACCGGCCACACTACCTGATATGGTCCCTATATTCGTCTAATCAGTAGGACAGTAGCGGTGAAAATTGGAGGACCAACTAACCAACTCCATAAGCGAGAAGAACTAGTCCAATTTTGAGAGGGTCGTCAAAATAATGAGCTGTCAAAGCGCGGGTGGACGTATATAGGACAACAAAGGCAAAGGCAAAATAGAGCCCTGCATGAGCTGTCATGAGGCTCAAGGATACCAGAGATGTTTTCGAGGCGTACCGGATGCGGCAAGCATGAATAAATTATAAGTGCGACGGAGTACGACTGTCAGAGGTTTGATAGGATTTACATCTGCTAAACCAAGTTGAATTTCCGGAATGACTTTGGTTGCTTCTCCAGATATGTCTTGCTTCTCAGGGTCGAATCCCGCGTCATTGTATGCCTTGTGATTCTCTTTTCCCAGAGAGTTGTTCATCATTGATTGTCTCAATTTGGTCTTCAGTACATTTTGATAAGCGAGACTACGTTCGCGACGGAACGTATCCTTGAAGAAGAGAAACGAGATAAAAACGATGCCTCCCGCGATAGCAAGAAAGTAGAATGGTCCCCGCCAGGTAAACGCAGTAGTGAGTCCTCCACCTAGAATCGAGCCCAATGAATTTCCCAACAGAGGTGCAATATAGTATATTCCCATCTTAATTGACGTGAGCAACGCTAGATACAGATATCGGATTATTTATACTCGCCTTGGTTCCTCGTTCAGCGGGATCGTATATATCTGCTAAAGTCGCTGCGCCAATGGACATTACGGCACTTGAGCTGATAAAGGTCAGTCTTGTGCAAGCAGCTTTCAAATGATGCATACCCGATAGCCTGGACGCAGCGGAAACCAATCAACCTAAATGATCGAGTCAAAATCAGGCATCGTCCGAGTATTCGAAGTAAAGCGAGAACTTACAGTTGTATACTTTTACTCGTGGCGACTACTACAGACCCCACAACGAAGATGCCCAACGATACAATGTAGACAAACTACGGTCTGCTGTGTGAACCTCTGAGGCAAGAAAGCCAGTCCAGGTCCTTACCTTGCGCCCTTTGACTTCGCTGATTGAAGCTGAATAGTACAAAGTACAAAGGTAGGCTGGGATAAGCGGCGTACGTAGACCTAAAAAAGAAAAAAAGACGTACACCATATCTGTCGCTGTACGATCAAATTAATTTCCTTCTGAATCGGGAATAGTGCGTACCAGCGGGACAAGACCCTGCAACAGAATGAAAATCGACAAAGTCAGACTGATTTGCGATGGGCTAGCGGACAAGTCAGCTTCCATCTCTCCGATAGCAGCTAGTAAAAACATTCTGAGGTTGGGTCTATTCTTGAGATTTTCCATCCAGCATACGATTCTGTATATTTCCCGCTAGTCCGGCTATCATTGACCCAAAGGAGACTTGCAGCAAGATAAGATTCTGATTCTCAAGTCAGTTCGAAGTGAAGTAAGTAGAAGTCATAGCTTCTTGTACCTTTCGAACGGTCGACCATTTTCTTGGGTCATCCGTAACGGGCATATGTTCAATATCCATTGTCGGGAGCTCGGGAATGACAGTAGCTGCATCCTCGTCTGAGCCATGAATACTGGGAGTAGAAGAAGGAGATCCGGACGCGTTCAAACTCATGGTTATATCGCAACGGGAGAAAGTTGGAGTCATACCTGAGAGTCAAGCTTTTTTATATATCGGTAAAAATAGGCCGACGGAATTTTTCGGTCTCGAGGAAACAACTCTGGTGGGCCAAGACTGCAGTGAGAGAGAACTGCTAATGGACCTTGCATTGTAATAAAATTGACTGGTTGCACGGCAGCTCTCTACTTATGTTTTGCGTGAATTTTACTACGGATTGAAAAGATGTGATTGATCTCCTCATTGTGGGCTTTTTCTAGATGAAGTTAGCTGCGACATCGACATGGCAATGAGAATGAATACTACGCATAAGTTGAGAAGTGGGCTAGCGTAAAGAAACAAAACCGGGGCACGTGTGGTTCCGGCTCCGTTACCCTGAAAGCTTACTCGTGTGCTGAAACGGCCATCTCTCATTGCAAAGGGGTCCAGCGTGTACTAGTCGCAGGTCGGTCGCATCTGTTAGCTTTGTATTATGCTTTTCTCTCTTACACGAAAAGACTGTGCGTCTTGTTTTGATGCTAGATACCCCAGTGGCTTAATGACCTCTTGGAAATATAACGGCCAACCTCGTTGTGGCACTAGTCAGAGCTCTTTGGGAGCTCTGGGGTTACACACCGCATCCTCAAATACAAGCGGGATCTCGAGAGTGGCGCGACCTCGCTGATCGAGCACCACTCACACATTATTCCAGATGCGGAGATGCGGAGATGCGAGGTATATTTGCTGCCTCTCACTAACAGCACTCTTGCAGGGCGGTGTGGAAATACCGCGTAATTCCACCGCCCAATTCTCAAGAAATTGCAGTTGAGTATATTTGTTATGACTCTCTCGATGCTCTAATTGGTATTGGTCGTCTTGTCATACAGCAGCAGTTTCACTCTCGTCTTCAGTGACTTTTCTTCGCCATTTGTTTTACCTCCATTCCGATCTCATAGCAGGTTCTACCCCTAATCATATGCTGTCAATATTTCCGTTCTTCCAATACTCTCGAAGAATTTCTCATCCAGGGAACGGCAGCCAAGGCCATATTTCGAAGCGAGGGTGATAGTGGTGGAGTTGAGCGCGGCGCAAAATCATCAGCGTTTTCTGCAAGAGCGAATGGCGAACTCAGTATATTTCCCATAGCTGTCATGGGTTGTGAGTATTTTAAAGAGAATTCCCTAATGAGAACTTTACCCCGATGACGATGATGGCGGTTCAGGCGACCTCCCATCCAGCTGATCACTTCATGCGCTACATGGGAGCATTGATTCCCATAATGCCATCCGTTCTCCTCTCTCCGCGGTCTGCTTTAAAAACTTGGCACTCAGAAGAAAAAGGGCGTACTTTCTCGGTGTTCCATCTGCATGTCGTCTTCTCGCGAGTGTCTCAATACCTGGGAAATATTCTGAATCTGATTAGAATATTTCACACCACTGATCCCGACCTCCGCAGTATTTAAAAGCACCAATATTTTACACCAACTGTTTTGGTATACAAGAAATAGCTATGCGCTTACCTTTCATTTTCGCCTTATTAACTGCACTTACCAGTGTTCACGCTCAAGACAAAAGCCTGGTCGCTGTAAAAGCTGCATTCAAAGCTGCACAGGTCTATTTTTCATCCTATATTTGAAATTTGTCCCTAACCATGACCTCTCATTGATTCAACAGATTCCCGAGGATATATTTTTCACTTTCGATCCAACGGTTCTTCTTGAAGTTACGCTGCCTCAGCCGTCTGGGGAAAGTATCACTCTTCATGCAGGCATCAATCTTCCAAGAAATGGTATGCCGATTTTCTTGGTATCGATAGACTCTGAGCACTCGCTGATGTCTTTGAATAGCCACCGCTGGACCACCGTCATTTGCAGTCGTAGGCCCCGCTGGAAAAGGGCCTTTCGTGATAGGTATCTCTTGCAGTTTTTGTCTGGGGTGCTAGTCTTGATTCACATTCTTGAACTTAAGCCGCTGTGGATCCTGATGCTCCGACTCCACAAGCCCCAACTAATGCTGAAATCCGTCACTTTCTCGGAGGGAACTTTGTTGGCTCGCGAGGCGAACCAGAAAGTTTGACCAACTCTACGCCTGCAATCTCGGAATTCCGTCAACCAACTCCTCCTGCAGGATCAGATGCGCATAGGTATGTTTCTTTTTTTATCATGCCGGAATGGAAAATTCAATTTCATCGATAGGTACACCTTCCTCATCTTCAACCAACCTCGAGGATTCAACAATCAGACTCTAGTCAACTCTACCACATCTGTGTCGAACTTCAATTTGAGTTCATTCGCACTTGCCACAGGCCTCGGACAGCCGATCGGCGGAACCTTCATGCTTGTGGCTCCCGACCCGACCCCTTAATAGTCTCTTACCTATCACTTGTACGGTTGAAGTAGCGCCTCATGAATTCATCTAGGATTGAGATTTTCCTGCCCCTCACAGGCGAACATATATTGCAAACTCAAGTTTTCTGTTCTGTTCGCAGGCTCAGCGGGTAGCACTCATGTGGGCCCATTAAACGACCTTTTTCTCAAGGCCACCATGCAATTCTCAACAGCGTGAATACTAAATGGCGCGATACTGTTCCTGATAAAAAGAGAAGCATGCAGGCATTAACTATGTGATTCTCATGCCATCCCGCTACCTAGCACTTCTGATATCCCAGGACATAAATAACTCTTCTAAACGATGACCATGGAAACTCCATGGCCCCCATGTTTCAGCTCCGCACACTCACAGGCCTTGCTTTGCTCCTCCTTACGGTCAACGCAACACCCACCGTGCGGCGTCATGACCCCGCCATTGTCTCGCGAGTGGAGAAATCACTCCCTCCTGCCGATTTCTCCATAGCTATCGCCGGATCTGTTCCACGATCAAAGGCGAAGAAATCTTTCATGCAGGCCTTGCGTGCTAGTCAAAGTGGAAGCAACTTTACCACAGTTGTTGGAGGCTCTGACTTTGATGAAGAGTACCTCACCAACGTTACTGTAGGTCTCCAAGATCTTCTCATGATTGTCGACACCGGAAGGTCAGACAATTCTACGTAATCTCGTTCAAACGCCCATTCTTTCATAATTAGCTCCGATACATGGGTACCACAAGTAGGCTTTTCTTGCTTTGATCTTGAAAACAACCCCGTTCCCCAATCCCAATGCGCCTTTGGAACCGACGGATTTAACACTTCGGATTCTCCTACTTTTAAACTTAATCCCAACACGAACTTCAATATCACCTATGGCGACGGGGAATTTCTGAGTGGAGAATCTGGATTCGATACTGTCATTGTAGCTAATATGAAGGTCAAAAATCAAGAAATCGGGATTGTTACAAACGCAGCTTGGGAGGGCGACGGATTTAATACATAAGTTCTAACGTTTGGCGGTAACATTTAATGCTAATGACTCCGCTCCCAACACAGGTCTACTAGGACTCGCGTCGCCTAATTTGACGAGTGTTTATCAGGGCGCCGACCCGGCTGCAGATCAGTTTCCAGAGACACAGATCCCTTACAATCCATTCTTTTATTCTGCTGTTCAGCAGGGTGTCGTGTCCCACCCATGTAAGCTCTTACCGTTGCTCACCTATACACTTTTCCTGAAATAGCTCGTCTAGTTTTCTCTGTCGCTTTGGATCGTGGCTCGTTCGCAGCAGAAAACAACTCGCTCTTTGATGAGAATCTGGGTTTCATTGCTTTCGGTGGAATTGCCCCAGTACCAGTCACTCGCACCCAAGTTACGGTTCCCATCCAAGGATACGATGCAGCGACCTTCCTCCCTGAGAACAAGACACACCCAACGTACTTTTACTACACGATTGACGTTGAGTCTATGTCATTCACCGGAAATAAGAGAGTTTTTGGGACAACAAATAGTGCGTGGATCGAACCTATTGGAGTATATTGAGACTCAGCGTGGTCGTAGACATCATTCTCGATACGGGTAGGTTCCAAAGCGTAGCACAACTTGCTATAATTGCTGAGCGCCTCTTGAAGGAACAACCTTGAACTACGTCCCAACCAATGTTGCCAATGCTTTTGCTGCGGCGTTCGATCCTCCAGCAGTTTTCGACGACGACTTTGGAGTATACGTAGTCGTTTGCTCTGCCAAAGTCCCAGAGTTCACCGTAAACATCGCTGGGAAGGTGTTCACCGTAGACAGAGCCGACAACCTGTTACCCCTTGGTATCCAAGATGGAGACGGTAACGATTTATGCGCAAGTGGGACATCGGGTAGGTGAAAGAGCCCTATCTATTCCTTGCGAAACTGAGGTGATTTACAGATGGTGGTCCCCCCGAACAAGGAAATATCTTCATTCTGCAAGTTTTCTTTTCTATCTACGAAATACCGCGCTAAACTTCTCCATGCAGAGGTGACACTTTTATCCATAATTCCGTATTGAGCTTCGATATCGAGGCGAAGGATGTTACTATTACGCAAAGACAGCCATACAGCAACGGAGGCGAGTTCCGTCGCACTCCTGCTGCGCTCATTAAGCGTGCTCGTGCCCTGAGAAATATCTAGAACCTTTTACATCTTTATGTAGCGCATACACACTGTGAAAATCAAACGATCTTGTTGTGTTGAGCCGTGGAGGACAAGTTAAACTTGGGTTCGTGGTCAACTAAAGCACGCTTTGACCGGATCGGCTAGATCGGCACCGGAGTCTCTGGGCCGGAGTTCGTTTGCGCATTGAACGGCGAAGCTGGGTTCCCTTAGCTCTTTCGCTCGAGGTATGCACTCCTTAATCTAAAGCATAAATTCGGAGACTCGCGTATACGCAGGCTTCACGAATAATCTACAGCCAATCAATTGAGTCTCGTCGGACCTTCTCAACTTCTCGACGTCTCGACTTTCTGCTTCATCTCCCATCCACATCCCATGGTCAAATCTATATTCTCATCTCTAGTACTTAAATCAAGCCAAGGCTCCAGCTCAGCGACCGGGCTTTTGCTCAAGATATCTCCATGTCACCGTGATGAAGCCCTCAGTTGCTCGAGACCTGGTGATACCATCTAATAAATCCAATGTACAAGTAATTCTGTGTTTCTTGGACTCTTTATGAGTGCTGAAGATCTTTTCATTACCCAAAACAGCTCCGTGCTCGACATGCCTCATAGAGACCTTTTGCCGCAGCCGTCTTTTTGACTCCCGAGCCCTGCATTCTTGATGTGTTCATTGACCATCATCTGGCGCATTTCTGGAATGCTCATTGTGTTCAATCGCACTGGAATCACGTTCACAGTTACCTTAGAACCACCCATCTCCCCAAATTCGCCGCCTTCAAGCCATCAGTCTCTGCTTGCCATTGCTGCCATCGAGGGGCATACGGTCATATTTGTCTCGTTATCAGACTTCCGCCAAACTCCGCAAGGGTGAGGACGAAGTCTCTATGTCTATGTCTATCTCACGTCTATGTTCTTGCTCGTCCCAATATTCGTCCCAAACGACCCTTTCAGCGTCTTTGTGGGCCATGATCTATGTGGCGTGTCCCACTCGTACGCCCCGCCCCCTCTCTCAGTCTATGTTCGTACCACTCGCCTCATCATTCGAGGTGTTCTGTAAAAATGTCTATGCAGGCGATTTAGTATTTGTTTCATCGCGGTAAATTCTGTCTGGTTTACGTAAATATACGAAAGGCCTGTTTGCACACTTGTACTTAGTGGGAATTTCCGACAATTATTTTATCACTTTCCGAGTTTCATCGAACGCAGTGTAGCCTAGGCAGACGGCGCAGCCTATCCGCGCCCGAGGAAAAATGATACATGTAAAGTATGCAGCAGTAGGGCGAGAGTTTGATCGGGACCAAGCAGATCATGGTCGTACCTGGGGGTGATTGGGTCAACCTTGGTAAGTAATTGCGTACCTTGGGCAGAGGTCATCCAGCCAATAAACCTTTATAAGGACGAAGGTTTAGTCCGGCGGATCATCTAAAAAACCTAACCGTTTTCTCGGCTGAAATTCCGAGGCCAACAACTATGTTCAATTGGATTGTATGCACTTGGAAGGGGTGTTCGATTGGTGGATGTTCGTGCCGGAGGGAGGAAGACCATTTAATTTTGGAAACCCTTGACATGATTAATTTTCGATGCCGCTGTCAGTTGGAGGGAGGATACTTAAGGTAAAACATCACATCATGCTCTTCGGCGGGGGCGAATAGTGGCAATACCTAAAAGTACGGGGTCAGCTCAGGGGCGGCTTTCCTGTTCCAACTTGCCTGAATAGAATTTTCGCAATGCATCTCGCGAGCTAAAGCTTTACAGGGCCAAAGGAGCCAGGATAACTAAGGTACTTTTCCTTTGGGTGATACTATGTAAAATTCAATCAGCGATACTACCGAGACAGATGGCAGATTTTAAAAGTATCACAGTACATACCTCCAGGCGACTGGAAGTGCTATCATTCTCCTGAACTCAAGATGACAGTTTGATTATGATATATTGGCGTGAAGGAGCGTTCGTTTTCAATTGCTGGGGAGTATCATTGACACAGCCTTGCGATGATTGTAGATCCTCCACCGACGAAATGAAGTCTATATCACGATGCCGATGATTTACACCCCAAGTGGAGATAGCGAGAGTGAGCGTTGATCTTGGTTCGTGGCGAAGGGAATTACCGACATAGAATGCGCGATAATGACCGTGGGGCAGTGGCGCGGGAGAATAGACGCTGAAATAAGGAATTACCGTAGTACCCAATGTAGCTGATGAAGACGGTTCCTGTCCACTAGCCAGAATCATCTCCTAAGGAGTCGAAGCTGATGGCGGGATGATCTCGCTCCAGATATGAAGGATAAGACCACACAAGTGCCTGTGATTTGAGAAATCTGCTGTGTAATCGAGCTCTAGTGTGTGTTGAGCCTTCACCGAATTTGAGGGCATTGGTTCAGTGATTTACAGGGGAATTAGCGGGCAACAGATCCACGGTAAGGCTGGGAAATGGATGACAGATGATGCGAAAATTCGAGAGCGTCATTTTCAAGCGCATTTTCAGTTTATTCTGTTTTCCCGTTCAAGGTCTAGTGTGAGTAAAACTTATAGCGGGGATGATTACCTGATGGAGGATGACCGGGTGTACACGCAGCTGGGTGGTCGGAGGTTAGTGCTGCCATACTGCGGCCTCTGCGCGTCCCGCGATAAGAGAAAGGCAGGGTGATTGAGGACCGCGAAAGCAGCATCATGTATGATTTTACCTTTGGTGGAGAAACAGCCCTGAGCCGAGTAAATAAACATACGGCTCCTCGACAGACGTGGGCATGAATCAGAATCACTGACATTGACCTCTCCAGCGGAGAGTCAGAAGACTTGCGCAGTTGGACAGATTCAGCTGGCCTCACCGAAATGATCCAGTTCGCGTTCAAGTCGTTCTCCAAGTTGAGCGAACCGCGTCGATGATTACATAACGCGTTCAACTCGACCACGTGCCCTTATCCACCGTTTACCAGTCCCCCGCATACCTTTACAAACTATATTTCTTTCCTTACCATCTACTCATGTCCAGTCCAGCTGGATCTTCTTCTCGGCCAGCGTGGCAGACGGATGAACTGCAGGACGAGTGGGTAGAGCCAGAGCCAGAGGACAGCGATGATGACCAGTTCAACGGTACCCGCTCGATATCTTTCACCGCTCCCCTTTCTACCCAGATACACACTATAAACGACATCGCTCTACCTCCCCCGCCAGCCGGTTCGCATTCAAAGGGTACATTTCTGGTCCATCAAAGTATTCCCAACTTGCCTCTCTTACCCAAAACACCGGGGCGAAACAAGACTCAAATGAAGAATTTTTTCAGTCCGATGCCGTTAGAGAGCATGTTTGAGCCACCTTCTCCTCCACGGCCACACTCTTATTCTCTTCCTACTCCTTCACAACCTTCACGTGCAAGTCCTGGTCCTGATGAAATAATTGAGACCGACGTTCCCAATATGAACTCTTTCGATGGCCGGAAACCCAGCATGGATTGCCAATTTACCTTTTCTGCCCCAAGAGATGGTCTTCTCAATCTTGGAATCCAACCCGAGGCTGAGAGTACTCCTGGAAATCCAGGCCAGCGAGCACCAAACCCCCCTGCGACTGACCCTCCTCTTCGATTATTTCAATTCCAATACGACACCTATACCCGCGACCATCTGTCTGCTATGGTCGATTCCATCGCTGTCAACCCTGCCCTGGGGTCCGGGACTACCAACTCGCCAGCCAGTCTCGAGCATCTATCCAGAGTTTCGGAGCTGACAGGGGTTCATCCCCACAATTCTGATGTACGAAGCGCGAAACGCATCAAACTCAGTCCTAAAAGTGATTTGGAGGAGGAGGTACCTCCACCACAGCGTCCAAAGTTACTAGGGAAAGACTATGTCGGGGAGTCACAGTCTTTAATGAAGCAGATCAAGCAAGCCCGCTACTTCTCAACCATTTCCACCGTTGCTAGCGCCCAAGACCAGGATACCAGTGATCAAGGTGTGTACTTCATCTTACTTTCACGCATGCATAGTCATCTTCTTTTAGATTCCTCGCCTTCAACTGCAGACTTCGTGCTTCCGACCGCAGGTCTACCACGTTCGTCAATAGAGTTCCGGCTACAGGCCGCAACTCTGATGGCTCAAATAAAAAATGACATGTCAAGTCAAAAAAGAGTTTTTTCCGGTGACCACGAGTCCTTCTTATCCAGTGTCGAACCAAGTGTTCAGGTCGAGTCGCGGCGATCTCCCCGTCTACGTAATGTCCATACCAGTCCTCAGAGGAGCCTTCGTCGATTTGTCTCCCAGAAAGAAGACCAAGAACTTGCTCTTCGTGTCTCAAAGATGGCAATAACCTCCCCGCGTCGCGCAGGCAGCAAAGTTCAAATGCCTCGCATCCGCGTTTCCTCCGATTCCTCAGAGTATCTTCCCCCTGCTTCGGGTTTGCCACTGGCCCATACCGCTTCATCAGTAACTTCTTTATCCAACGGAGGCTTAAGGCGATTTGTTTCATCCAGTACCACTGCCTCAGGGTCGACTCTCACAACTAGCAGCGTCCCGTCGTTCACAAAGCATGCTGGGCCCGCTCAAATTCGAACTATCGCTCCCAGTGAAGTTCCTGCGTTGGATAGGCTTGGAAACATGATGTTTGACAAAGTCATGATGAAGTGGGTCAAAAACAGTGCACAAATCGACGGGGATTATCTACCCCCGGAAGAAGTTAGTGAGGATCCTTTTGGCGACATAGAAAGCCTAAAAGATGACTCAAAGTTGGAAGAGTCCTCATTTGTAGCTGAAGAATCAGAGGGGCCAGACCGCAACGAGCTCAGCCGCGTCGAGGAATACTCGGAACTTGATGACGCAGAAGAGATGGATTTGACGAGTTTCGAGACTGATGACCCCAATGGCCGCTTGATGGAAGTCCTATCTGGCTTTGTCGAAGATGACGAGACTACCGATTCTGAAGATGACATTATTCCGCGGGAACCACTTGATATCGTTGAATATGATTCGGAAGCAGAAGATGAAGAGAGGGAGCAGGAAGAATTGGACGAGAGATTTTTGGAGGAGGAGGATCAGCCTTCCCCAAAGCTTGCTTCAGCTGCGTCATCACCAGACCGTCCGATAACATCTAGTGTGCGTTCTGCGATGAAAATACCTGCGTCAGTACTCAAAGATGTCAGTGGAGCGCGGTACCGAACGCCGCGAAGGAAGTCGAACCACCGGCGATCTGTCAGCTTCTCGGATGGGAAACGAGACGGTCCTATTCGTGGTTTGAGTAAAAATGCTGATTTGGGAGATATTACTATTCCGGGGGACAGTAGGAATGGATTTGTGCCGTCCGCCCGGTCTAAACGTATAACGGACATGATGGTGGCGCTCGAGGATTCTGGTGAGTGTCGCGTCACTGTAAGAAGCTAAGATATTAATTTTTTGACGGTGCCAGTAGATTATGAATCTGACGAATCACCTTCGAAATCCTATAGCTCTGGTGACCGACCCGCGGAGCTAAAGCCTCTAGCGAACCGGACGACTGCAAAATTACAAGATTCGCCACGAGCATCTAAACGAGTTTTTTCCAGGTCGCCCCGGTTTTCAAATTCGAGGGCGTCAGGGAACGCAACTTTTTTGACGGAATGCTCGTTCGGTATCGCTCATGATCGCCTGGTTCAGGTACTAACCGACGTCGAGCCGTTTGAGCCACATTGGGAGGAGCTGTCCTCCATTGACCTTTCGGGTAAAAATGTCGAAAGCGTGGCTCGTCTGAAGGAGCTTTTACCACGTCTTGATCATCTCAAATTGTTTGTTGAACGTTTTTTTTTTTGAGCTTGTGGCGCATCTTTTGATGAAAAACGGTTTACAGAAATTCAAACCTGCTTTCGTGGCTCAGTGGAGTGCCCAGCACAGTGCGGACACTTTCTGTTGCCTGCAACAGGTGAGCTTGATTCGTGTTCCCGAGGCGTTGATTTACCGTTTTCAAGTCTGACAGGTGTAACTTCCTACCATCACCTGTTAAACCTTGAAAATCTGGACATCAGCAGGAACGAGGTGGAATCATTAACTCGTGAGAACCCGCTTTGAAATTATTAATTTGCGGTACTCATTTCTTGGTGGCGAACGCTAAGAATTATCATGTTTGCGACATCTTCGGGAGCTCAAAGCTGATTCAAACAAGATTGGCAACCTAGAAGGGCTGGAGCATATGGATGGTTTGGTGAAGCTTAGTGTACAGGGCAATCGTATTCGATCGGTTGATGTTACCCAGTATCGATGGTTTGTTCTTTTACTCCGTCTTCTTGGACTTCCAAAAGGCTAATGTTCAGCTGATCAGGACCCGACTAGAAATGCTCAACCTCAGCGAGAATCGCTTAGATAACCTAGCCGGTCTAGCTTCACTGCCATCTCTGATTGCCTTGAACGTCGGTGAGTTGCATAGTTTGGTTTGCTCGGACATCTGTCTCGGCCGGTCCTGTCAAAAAGTTATCGTGTTCCCGAAACGAGCACCCTGTCCAAACCGCCGGAAATAATTTGCAGCGGGCGTTGTTTGTTGTGGAAAGTGCGCTGTACTGACTGCCCATTACGCAGATGGCAACTCACTAGAAATGCTGAATTTCGACAGGTCTATGCCCAGATTAAAAATACTGCGGGCTAGTGGGAACCGAATAAGTGCACTGGATACTGGGGCTGCCCCAAACCTTCGAACGCTCTATTTGGACAATAATACATTAAAGAGTCTGACCAAGGTGGAACGACTGGCAAAGCTAGAGAATCTCAGTCTACGGAATCAGAGGGGAAAGGGAAAGGGCTAGTGAGTTGAATTCTATTTTTCCAAGCGAGCTGTCTGGACTAATTATGTATAGTCAATTCATGAGCCGGGATGCTCGCGATGTGAAGCGGCTGTATCTCTCTGGTAAGTGATTCAATCGGAATATGATTGGATAAGAGTCACAAGTGATTATTTTTGTGGACAGGCAACGGACTGGGTGGGGAGCGATTCTTAACGGAGTCGTGTTATAATCTGGTGTACCTAGAGCTTGCGGCTTGCAGGCTCACCACTCTACCCAAGGGGCTAGCATCGATGATACCGAATGTCAGGGTGTTGAATCTGAATTACAACTTTTTGGAGGACGCCAGACCTTTGGAAGGGCTAACGAGAATACAGAAACTGACGATAATCGGTTCAAGGCTCAAAGGGACAAAGGATTTGATCCGCCTGCTGCAACGGATGCCGGAAGTCGAGATGTTGGATTTCAGGTACGTGGTTTATGCCAAAGAGAAGGTAATGGTTAATTAAAATATCTGACTGTGTAAGGATGAATCCATGCACCCTAGGTTGGTATTTGCCGCTTCTTGTAAAGGACGTGCCTGGAGCACTGCAACCGTCGGACGAAGATGGTAATAAGGGAGCGAGCAAGTCCGGGTGGAAAGAGATGGACGCCAAGTTTAGACGGGACCTACCGAATGATTCTTACATTGGGCGGCTGGCCTACCGTGGGTTGGTGATGGAGGCGTGTGCTCGCATTCGAATGCTGGACGGGATTGAGGTGACGGAGAAGGAGCGAGTGAAAGCGGGGAAGGTGCTTGTGGGTATCCTCGGGGAGAGGAGAAAGCGAGAGTTGAGTTCCTATCGGTGAATGCAGATCTATTAGAATGTTTTTTTTTGTGTGCGCTCGGTTTGAGTTGGCTCGGTGGTTTAGATGTTCCTGAGAAAAAAAAAGAAGAAAAAAAAAAAAAAGTTGCGAGGCCGAAAGAGGCAAGCGAGGCAATATGACCATAATGGGGGAAGGAGGAGCAGGTGAAAAGGAACAGAGCGCTGATGAGCATCGCCAGTTTATATAATCCAGCTTAAATAGCGACTGCCCTGTCCTCGCTCTCAGTCCCTCTTTTCTTTCTACAAACACTATTTCGATGATTGACGACCCTAAATCTCTGGGCAACGAGCTCAATTCTTATAACGTCGCCCAGCTTCAATTCGCCCTGTTCGTCCCCTTCCCCCCCTTTTTTGTTTTTACTCTGCCTGTCACTCACCTGTCAAAAACCTTTCAGTGCCGACCAAAAGGCCCATTTCATCCAACAGGACTCTCCTGCGCTCATGTTCGCTTATTTTTCTCCTTTCATCTTCTCCTCTGACCTTGGATTATGATAATAGCCCGGCAGATCTCGACTACGACTCTCGCCGAATGTCCAGCTCGGCTACCTCCACCGCAGACACAGACAGCAGCGTCCTCTCTCGCCCCGAAAAGAGGCCCATGTCTCCCTCTGACTCCCCAGAACCAAAAAAACTTCGGTCCACTCTCGAGTCTGAACAGCCCAACTGGGATATGAAATCTGAGGACTCAAAAGTCTCCTTGCCCTCCATCTTCACCACTTTTGAAGACGATAATCTCGCCAGGCCTTCCGCCAGCGAATTCCGCAGGGCCTCTCTCCCTACTTTGTCTTCTGACCGCGTCAGGCATTCTCCCTACCCCCCTCCTTCCCTTCGCCACCAATCTTTTGCACCTGCCACCCAATCCTCCCTCGCAAGTTACACTTTCCCTCCGCCCAGCGCGGATGACGATAAAAGTCGGCCAAAGCTTTCGACCGACTTGTCTTATGCCGGCGGCGGTGGTTTGTCTGCAGGTTACGATTCCTATCCAACCCCTGGTCTCTCTTCCGGGACCACTCCCTCTTCTCAGTTTGGATCTCCCTCAGATTTTCATTCTACAGGCGGCGGATATTCAGACTCGGACGGCCATTGGAATAATTCACCTTCCGGAATCGTGAGACCAAGTTCTACTCCGGGGCAAGTGTCCAGTTCTCCGGCCGTTAAATACCACGAAAGCTTACGCCATGCATCATTTAGCGCCTCGACACAGGCACAGCACATGTTTACAGGCTCGGCTCGTATCTCGGGCCATCATGATCGCAGGTCATTTTCTGCAGGGATAAAAACCGAGTGGAATTTTCCCCACTCGGATTACCTTCCCCCTCAATATCCTTCGCCTCAAATGCCTCCTACTCCGTCTTCCGCTTCCCGTGCATCTCAGTCAGTTTCCAACTCCACCCTCGTTGACCGCCCCCAGCGTAAACGGGGCAAACTTCCCAAAGAAACAACAGACTTTTTGAAAGCCTGGCTTCACCGTCACTCCGACCACCCTTATCCCAGCGAGGAGGAGAAGAAGCAACTGTGTCATGCCACTGGTCTCTCAATGAGCCAGGTGTCAAATTGGATGATAAATGTGAGATCTTCGTTTCTCGATCTATCAAAAAAAAAAAGAATACTAACCTTTTTTTTTTTTTCTTCAGGCTAGACGTCGTATCCTCGCCCCAGCGCGTCCTTCAACCAACCCAACGACTACCGCCCCCTTCCCGCCCGTTGGTCGAAGCGCATCCCTCTCTGGCCTTCTTGATCCGTTGGGTCGACGCGCGTCGCTGCCTACAAGCGCGCCGGACTCGCTCAACCTCTACCATCCAATGTCACTACCGTCGATGCCCGGCGGTCATCCAGCTGATTACATGGGCCGGGTAGGATGCATGGCTTGCCGCAACCTCGGCCCCATCATCATCAGATGCCCGGTGGGCTCGATTACCCCCCGCAGGGAGGTCGTAACATGAATATGTACCCCAACTCGATGCAACAGTCGTACATGAACTCTTCAGTTCCGTTGTCCGCTCCTCCTTCGCTATCCAACAATCCATTCTCAAGTCAGGGGTATTCGAACGGAGCAGGATACTTGCCAAACCACAGTCCACGCTTACCAGCTCCTGCGCAGGAACAGTCACACTACTTTAGTGAAGGCACGCCGTCGAACAGTGGTTCTGCACCTGGTTCAGGATACGGCACTCCTCAATGACCTTTTCTTTTATTTAACTAAAAACAAAAGGGTAGTCTGGTCTGCCCAGAGACCTCCCAAAAAAGAAAAAAAAGAGGAAGCTTGAAATGGCATCTGTACTTGTTCTCTGTGCGCATCTCGTTATCTATTTCGAATTATTTATTATATCTGTTGGGCGTCGAAGGATATGACATTCTTTTATTTTTTTTGGCTCCTCCAGTCCATTTGTGATTTTGCTCCACGGTGCTCCCGAACTATCTCGTTATCATGTTTGTCCCTCCATCAGCATTAATACCACCCATCGACCATTATATTTTATTTGTTTATATCTGGCACTGGTTCCTTTCCATCCATTGATCTCGATATGCCCCCTGCTCCGCCGCCGCTTGATATGATAGTTACCCTTCCTGGCTCCCGCTTGTTATTATCATGCTTTGTTTTCTTGTATACCATTGCAACTCGTTGGTCTTTTCTGGTGCCTTATTTTGTTCGTAGGTTATATATTATAATATGTATGGATATCTTGGGAAAACCCAAAAACTGGCGTTGCCCCGAGGGCAAACATTCCATTGCATTCAAACGTTTTAGGTTTACGTTTCGTGCAAGACGCCAGGCGTGGAATCTCCCCACCGTCCCTCCAAGTTCTGAATTGGGGTCTGATGCTCCGACCTGTAGTGGGGGGATTCCGTCGAGAATTAAAAAATAAATAAATGTTCCGTGACGAGGCCTTGGGCGGATGCTGTTCTACTTTTTAGGTACATAACGCTAATCCTATGTACTTATTACTATATGTTATCAGCTCTCTATGTATTCGTTCAATGTATCGGTTCAAACTTGACGCAACCAACGGACGTTTGCGGGTGGATCCAGGATTTCGGTACGCTCGCTTGCTTTCAATCACTGCGGCGCGCTCAATCAGTGCTACTCACCACATCGCATAGCCCTTTTTCGCTTTGGCAATAAAATAAAATGAAAGCATGAAAATGCAGCAAAATCCCTCGGAGCCTTGCAGGCCCAGTCAGAGTCCCCTGTGGGAGGTAAGATCTTTGGAGACATAGCGGCATCCCGATGAGAACAAAGGTTTAATGGATTCCGCGCAGTCTGGATGCTCATCGTCGCGGCGTACCTCCTCCCTCTCCATGATTGTCTCTCTCTCATAAATCCTTTTATGGATAAGATGTGCAAACCTTCACCGATTGAAGCGCTTTTTCGCTAATCTTCCAGTAACCTCGTAAAAGGTTTAATTATTCTCTTAAAAATACATACAGACGCAGGGGCGGCCGCATGAATTCAGCGCGTCTCAGAGTCAGGAGACGGGAATTTATCAACGGTGAACCGAATTCTAATTCGTATGGGTCGACCAAGCCCATCATTGTACCCTTCCATCCGGTGCATAGTTTACCACTGCGAAAGGCCTAATTAAGTGAATCTCAAGGGGGTGGCGTCAAGTGGAAGAGTGCTCCTCCGTAGCTGCATTCGTAAGGCGGGTGTTTGGAGGGAAAAAGCCGGTCGAATGAGTTCAGGGCCAGTTGGGCCAGTCTTTGCGACCAACCCTACTCGAATTAAAGGTCGATTCAACCTGTAGAGCAGCGCATATACACCTGTACATATATGGCTGGCAAATTTTTTTTTTTTAAAGATCATCCGGCGCAGGGTATGTATAAGTTTTCTGTTCCCCCACCCCACGACGCCGTAGAGACACGAATGCAGTATTACATATAAACGAGGAAGATCTGCACCTGGCATCGACAATCATGAGGTTGCCAGTTTCAAAACAGCATATCACCCGTTCATATCGGTGGGTGGGTCGTCTGAAACCAATGAAAAGCTGTATATATGCGCCTTTAAATTCCCCGAGAGATTTTTTTTTTTTACTCTGCATTGCCGCGATATACTTGAGGGACCGATGTTTCTATCGTGCTCCATTCCACCAGTGGGGGCATGTCGGAGTTTCCGTCTCAAGTTCTGGCCTAAGAATGTAACGTAAATCCAGGTATCATGAAGGGAATCGGAGTTTGTCAGAATACCGGCAATACCAAGTAACAGCATTCAGACAGAATACGTCGAGTCATGTAAGTATGTACCATAGAATCTAGATTATGTACATCTCAATGTGCCGGACCTGATAGCTAAAACCAAAATATTGGCCGAGGTTCAGGCAGAATCAAAACGCGAATAATAACCCAAAACATCCTAGTTCAATGAGGGCTTTCGCAAGTCTGAGACGACTGTACATCAAGGGCAGCTGCCCAAGTTGAGCTGATGAGTGACTTAGGTTCTTGATGAACAGCGGATTTTCTCACATTCATTATGATCAGTGAATTATTGTCCATCTGACTGTCCAGAGTCCCCCTACCCCCTTGCTGTCGCCCAGAGCATGTAGCTGTGGTCGCCCGTCAACTCGAATCAACGCGTCTAAAATCCTCCTGAGGCTTCAGACAGCAGCGTTCGCGCGTTATAAGCGCTCAATAGATAAGATGTAAATTGTGCTATTGGCTGACTAAGCTCGATTGGCGCCTGGTGCCGATCAAGTCACTGGTCTCCTGAAGGTAGAGGAAGGCAAGTCGAGACTCGACAGAGACAAGGATCCCATGCCAACGATGAATATTTGAATCCTGATTGAACGGTACATGGCACAACGGACACTGTATATGTCCGGGAGCATCCAATGGTCGTGAGGATTCCATCTTGAACTGCTGCTCAGGTTGATTACTGAAATTTGCAGAGGCGATGGATGAAATTTAATTCTAACCGCCGCAGGCCATGTTGGGCGGGAAAATAGGTATAATAGGCAGTGTTGAAATGGGTGTAGTATAATTTTTATGAAAGGCTTGGTGGTAGGGGGGATCAGTTCTGCCCGTTCTACTGAACGCTGACCTGTATAAATTTGGTTACTCTTGTCGTTGAAGTAGTCCAGGGGTTTCCACCTTGGTGGGAGGCCGTTCGCACGCTGCGACTGGTTTTTGATCGTATATGGTTACGATAACAGAAGAGTTGTCGGCGAAGAGATTTCAGATGACGGATGGTCGGATTCGGGCTTGCGATCTTGAACGCATGTATCATATCTGCTCCTTCCAGTATATGCTAGCCACAACTTTCTCAGTATCAGTATAGTGAAATACATTGATTGCATATGCAAGTATTGCGATAAAGATATAACACCCGTAGATAGGACCACGTATAGAATACCCAATACATGAGCTCCAAAAAAATACAAATAAGTATGCAAGAAACGCTGGTGGATATTGGGTGAAAGAGATAAAAACATAGAGAATCAACGTCGCCTTGTTCCAATCAGTTTCTTCCGCCTCGGGGTAGAGAGATCCCGCTTCCATTGGCGATGAAACGTGTCCCTTGGCCTTGAGCTTGCTTTTTGACCTGCTTTTCCATTTTCACTCTTTGCTTTCGCACGTCATCATCCTTGAGTTTGAATGAGAAAGCAAGGGTAACAAAGGCATCAGGAGATGGAGGCAGCCATGTTGCAGCGGGCCGTTTTAGATATTGTAAAACTGCGTCTTCCGAAGTGGCTTCTAAAATGGCACGGCGACAGCAGTAGATAATAGCCAAACCTACGCGAATCAGGATGGGAACACCTATCAAGGAGATCAAGACAAGAATGGGAGAAAAAATGGCGGGCTCATACCTTCGTAGAGAAATAAATCCTGAGGAGAGCATCTTAGCAGGGAGCATGACTTGGAATTAAGTAGATCCTTACCCAAACCCTATTAACATAATCGCCAGGCAAACTTCCGACGAAGAGAGTTGTGAACCTAGAAATGTCAAATGTTAGCATCAAAGTACACGGGGTGTAGACGTTTTCTGACCAGGGGTAACAGATATGAGCGGGATTCATACTCATGTCTATTAAAACTTTCTTCGCAGTGTCGGCGTCATTTGCCTCGAGCGCACGGCTAAATAGCGCGGCATCAACTTCCATCTGGGTCGAATTGCGTGAAAAGTATGGGCGAAGAGCAGAGTCCATCATGGAGACAAAAATCCAGAATCCATCCTCTTCTGGAGCTAGAAGAAGTGTGTGTCCCGCGATTAGAGTAAGTCCTTCAAAAATGATAAGTACCAGGAAGAAAATCGAAGGCACCTGCTCACCAGTAGAATATTGCACGTCTGGTACCATAGTCAAGTAGCCCTGCAGTAAGCTTATTAAAGGGCCTTCCGTAGACTGAAGATGTGGATGTTCCCCAAAACATCGCTTTACGTCTCTCTCCATATCCGCGAATGCAGCCACTCGAACTCTTTTACTTAATTGCGAGTAAACGCCCGCCACACCCTTTGACTTCGCATTTGTAAGATGTGCCCAAACCAGATACCTCACGGAAGAAGGGACGCCCTCTCCAAGCAGTTTTCGAACCTTTTTGTTCTTGGCTGTCTGGGCGGCGGGAACAGTCGAAATCAAGGTCATCCACTTCTGTTCTCGCTGCCTATGAGCATCCATAGAAGCTTCAGAATCTGAGGCTTTACTGGATGCCTTCGAGCGGAAAGCAGCAGAGTCCGATGGTATTCCTGTAGCAACTCGAGATGTTCCCGAAATACCAGACGAAATAGATATTGCCGGACTGTCAGATCGCAAATGAACCACCTCTGCCGCTCCAGATTCTGATTTTCTGCCAAGCCCCGGGAATCCGGAGTCTTCACTGGAGCGACCCTCCGAAATAGGAAAGTTTGGGCGCACGAGCTCAAAGTCCATATCTTTCACCTGCATAGTCTCATTTTCGGTGATTGAAGGACTAAGACTTTCATCTCGACTGTTGTTCGTTCTGCGCAGATTGGGCATCGAAAATTTTGTATGCAGGGAGGACTGTCTACCAACAAGCGGAGGTGACATTGCTTGAGACCTGAGGCTTATAACGGACACGGAGTCCGAGTCTTTCCCGAAATTGGATGTTCGATCGGTGGATTTCCGACGAATCGCCGTGGATGAAGTCGATTGTGGATCGCTGATTTCCACGCCGGGAGCTCTGGAAAGGGAAGACTTTGATGGCGGGGATGACGTGGTTGAAAACGACGCCATAGACGTTACTTTCCGAAGCTGGCTGGGAGTAGTAGAGCTGCTTGGCCCAAAGCTAGCTGCCAACGGACTGGAAGGAGGCTTGTTTCCACCCGTCAATGAGGCAGTCCTGGTATTTCTATTGAACGGCGTAGACAACGGGGACGGGGAAAACATATTGCGCAACTTCGAATTTGAAGCAGGTCTACTCAACGAAGGTCTTGAAGGCGATGAATTAGTTGAGGGTGCCGTTGGGGATAATGGAGGTTGAACATGTGACATAGACGATAAAGAAGTGGAGGAACCTCGAGAACGCAGAGGGGGCGGGCTCGGGAGGCTATAACGGCAAAATAAGCTCAAAGCTGCCCACTTTCAATCAATCAAAACTCACGACAGCGGTTGTTCCCCCACACTAGATGTTAACCCTGTAGAAAAGCTTTTTGACCGCGGCCTGAGTTTGACGGGTCGTGCTTCATCTTTAGGAGTGATAGCGTCGTAGACCATCTGAGGAGCAGCGATTGTCGCCGAAGGAGGCGCGTGCACATTGGAAATTGTGCTAGGTAAAGAAGCAGAAGCCGTCACGCTTCGTTTAACATAGTTCTGGGGTGACAGCAATTGCTGTTGCTGATGCCCAAACGCTGGAAGAGGATGATGTGGAGAAGACGGGGATGGCTGAGGCGGACTAGCAGAGGCCAGGGCGCTTGGTGCACGCGAAAGAGGAAGTGGAGGGGGTCCCATTGGTTCGAGACCAAAAGTGATGGGCACTGGGCCATTCGAAGATGCTAGGTCTATATCGACTCGGGCATAGATAGCTGGCCCCCTGGGAAGGGGGATAGGTGGGTTAGGCAGTACACCATGCTTAGTTGTACCTCGGATCGGCATAGTTGACGGTGGAGGGAGCATTACCATTGGGTACTGTGGTGGTGGAGAGTCGAGAATCATTCGCAAAACCTTGGAGGCCATTTTTTTAGGGTCTGGTCCCTGCCGAAGTTGGCTAGCCTGAGAATTGTCGACTTGTCTGATATACATTGGTCCTGGACTTTCGACAGATGCTTTGGGCGCATTCGGATGTGGGAGGAATAGTGATTGACGTTGTCCTTGAGCAGCTGATTCAGGATAACCTCGCAATTCTGCCAGAGAAGGTCGTGGGATAGGGTTCCCCACTGTCGGAGAAGGCGGCGGTAGCGGCGATGGCGCAGCTGGAGGTAGAAGCTCCATGGGAAGATCTCCTAGAGAATAAGGGGAGGTTGCAGAACCAGGAGATTCACTTGGGCCAGCAGAAAGCGGAGACACAGGCTGAAGTTGCACTCCCGGGGATAATGGATCAGAAGTGATGTGAAGAGGGGGGATCCCAAAGGTCTCGTTCTTGCTCTTGTGAGAGGAACGGGAGCTTTGAACGGAATGTCTACCATCATCGGTGAACTGAATATCAACACTCTCCATGGTCGCCAGGCTCATATCGACTTCAGCCTCATCGGGGTTTATTGCATGTGAAGGTAACTCCTCGTCATCGTCGATTACCAATGGCCTAAGTGAAAATAAGGAATTTGAACCATAGCAAAGATTGTTACTTGCCTGGTAATGGTCGATATCGAAGAGTCAAGGACATCCCGTACACCGCCTTCGCTGCGAGACCGTCGTTGCTCCTCCCTCGATGATTCTGATATTTTACCCTCTTCATCGGCTGATGCTCGAACGTTTGTAAGCGGAGGGGTGGGATACCCAGCACTACTGCCGTCTTCATACAAACTGCTGGTGCTCATGCCTGTCGAGCTCACCGGGCTTCCCCAGTGAGTGTGCAATAATGGAGAGGGCCCGATCATGTCATTCGTACTACCGGTAGCGCTAGAACGAGGGTGGTCTTTGGTAAGATCTAATGGCAACGGTCGCCGACCGCTTGACCTGCCCTTGGTCAGGATATCATTATCGAAAGACAAGGTATTCGGTGTGGGGCTATTTTTCACAACTTTCAAAGCCGATGTGGTATTGACCATGTTCTGATTTTCAGGGGAAAGCAGGGAAGCCGCGTGAGCTTCCAGTAAGGATAGCGATGGTTTGGATGACAGCCTAGAGTAGATAGATTCATCGTCGGACTCCTCATCAGAATGGTGAGGAGAGTGTGCAGAACCAACAGACTGACGCAACCTGAGAGGTATGGAGGCTGTAACGCTCGGAGCTCTTTGCATTGTCAGAGAGTCATAACGAGGTGGAATTTGAGATGGAGTGACCGTCGCGCTAGTATCGGTTGAGTCTGTGGATAGCGAGCTGTACAGTGGCTCCTGATCTTCGGGGTGGTCGACTTGACTTCCGACAGCTACATCAACATCTGGACTAGTTTCCCTACCACTGATCTGAGAACTGATAGGACCAAGGTTTGACATAGTCAGAGAGTTCCCTCGACCAGTCAAGCTTCCAACTGCAGCGGGAGGCATAGTGGAGGTAGACGGTATACTCCGATGATTAAAACCAGATTTTGAAGCCATGCTCGTTTGAGATAGTCTTGAACTTTTTGAAGCCATCGAGAAACGATAGAGATAATTGTCGTATATATCGGAAGCCCCTTCCCATTCGCTTGCAGAAGCGCCAGATCCGTGAGATAAAGTGGAAGAGCGCGAGGGAGGGATGCCAGACAAGGCTGGCTCGGTGGTAGGTGTCGAATCAAGGGGAGGCCGCTGAGCTGGGAACTTGAAATTCGGTGATGGGAAGGTAGGAGAAGGGAGGGCGAAATCGGTTGGGACAAGCTGGGGTGATGGCGAGGGTTGGCTAGAGGAAGAAGAATACACCGATTCTGAGCGAGCAGATGGTGCAGTAGAAGATGGGGGCTGAAAAGATTTGTAAGCCTGCGAATGACCAAGCGCAGTAGTCTCATCACTCTCCGACGAGTCCGTCTCCTTGGACTCAACGGAATCGGTTGCGAGAGAACCTGGTCTGGCACTTGACGGATGAAAATCTTGAATTCCTCCCCCAGATTGCTCATCTATACTATCAAGCCTACCGCGAACGGGCTCCACACTTTCACCAAACGTTCCAAACGGATTGACTGGATCGGATGATGTAACGATGGGAAATTGAGTGGATGGAGGCCGAGGGAAGACCGCAGTGACATTTTCCGAGATGGGTGATGGTGTCAAGGCACGTTGCTCGAAGCTAGAGCCGACGCTCTGACCTACTGTGCGTGACAGAGGATGTGTGTAGACCTGATTGTGGGGGATGCACATCTTCTGATTCATCATCGCTGTCACCTGCGCCCAAACTAGCCAGCAACGATAATCCAATACCTACTTCACCGTCTGACATTGCAGAAGCAATAGACAAACGAGCCTCGAGCCTCTCTTCATCATGGAGAGAGTTGGACGACGTTGACAATGTGTGGGAGGCATTGAGATGCAACACAGATGAAGGGGACCTTGAACGGGCGGTAGATGATGCATACGAGAATCTGGCAGAGTTTGAACGTCCAGGTGCGAGGACCTGGTCCATATCCAGCCCAGAGTCCTTGCTTTGCCTATCTATTTCCCGGGCCGCTGATTCTGATGACAATACGCTCGCTATGCTAGGTTGACGAGCATGCAAACCTGTCTCTTCATACATAGATGGTGGAGACATTGTCCTGGGCATTCCAAAATCAAGGTCCCCGCTCGAAGTAGTGCCCTGTGAGTGTTTTGAGCGATCTGATTGAGCGAGAGAGGGATTGTGTGCGTGATTCGGTGATGCAGTGTCGACCGGTGGAATGATGGCTGCTGCCGGTGCTGACCCAAGGGAAGCGGATGGGGATCTCGACGTGACAGACCGGTCCTTGAATGATGGAAGATTATTTGAGCCTGCTTTCAAGCTGGGATAGGCGGTGAAGGCAGGTGTTTGAGGCGTAGAAGGGTCAGAGGAAACGGGGGTAGAGGAAGAAGAATTTCTGTAGGTGGAATCCAATGTAGGGGAAGGAGAAGCTGCCGCCGGAGATTTGACACGGGAAGCCATGGCAGCAGAGTTACGTTTTGTCATTACTGGCCGTTTGAGCTTCGAATGAAAACGAACAGTATGAGCTTGGAATTTCCCGACAACACCTTCGCAGTATCCCTGCAGAAATTGATGAATTTTCTCGAGCATAATGTGTCCAACAACGCTTACCAGATAGATCCCATCGAATTCGGGTATCTGCATTAAGACAGTGATTTCGTCGTCCTGCACAGGAGACCTCAGCCGAGCCCAGTCTACAAAGATTGGGGGGAAAGCACCTTTAAAAACATTAAATCTTCGCCGCTCTCTGCTACGCAATCCTGAACCGCAGTGCATTTCCCAATTCCTCCTTTGGCTGCAAACCGAGTCCATCTCGACAATTCGAGAGCGTCCATGGCGGCCAAGGTACACGAGTGAGCTGGCGGTGACAGAAAGAGTAGCGGAGGCGCTAAGCTGTGATCCCAGCAAAGATCGGATGAAGGAAAAACGAGTGTAAAGGGTAGGGAGATTGGAAAGGAACAAGGGTCAGGGCTTCGGTTCCCTAGCTGGCCAGCATCGGTCAAAGCCAAAATAAATTAGGGCACGTGATATTACTGCACTGGGAATCATCACGTAATCATCACGGATCACTGTGCTTTTGCAATTTTTGAAGTTTCTGATATAAGTGACGCTCTCTGGCAATATTTTTAACGAGTTAGATCTCTGCATTCCAGTATTACCATGCAAACACTCGTCCCATGCGTGCAATTCCGAGCCAAACGTCCGCTTTCTAAAGCTTGTAAATATCGAGAAATTTAGATTGGTACATCAAATCTCACTCACCCTTTCAACTTTCATAGCTATTGTATAAGAAACTCTGAAGAATACGGCCCTGATTTCCGGCTTAACCCTCTGGTTTCGTCTAATTATCGGCGAGCGAAAGTATCCGGGCGCCAGGAGTACCTGTCAAAGCGAATTCACGCAACCAGTCAGTTGCACCTTTCCCTCGATGAGACTGGCCCAAAAAAGTTCACTTGGACTCCACATCGGTCTTCCCGGCTGCTGAGTTCCAACGTACCGGATAGAGCTTAATCCACCCAGCCTCAACGTATCTTCGGAGATGAACACGTCTCCACAAAAAACTCACTTTGCTCGGTGTGAAACTGAAACACGGTCTTTTACTTTTCTCATCACCATTTCCTTCAATGGTGGCCATTGATTTATCCGCGATATCTTCATTTCCAGATGAACGTCTCGAGAATTGCACTGGCGACTTCAACGCGGATCACGAGCAAAACACAAAGGAACATGCTTACCATCCAATCTCGTCGAATGGCGTAAGTATTTTGGACCCTCATCATCCCATTGGTGGACAACGAGCTGTGCCTATAATGGGCATCAACGATAAGTATCACCCATGCATGATACAAGCGGTCCACAAACTTGAGACCGACTGGCTCGTCACTTCCATTGATCTCAGAAGTTGCTCTGCAAATTGTGGGCTGCACACAAGATATCCAAGCCTTTTCCCAGGTCCCAGAGTCTAGTGCATACTATTCCATCAAATCAGGTGCGTAACACTGTCTATACGCGACCCTTGCTTACCCTACTAAAAAGTCTCCAGACGAATCACTCGACCTTGATAATCGACTTTGAGGAACGACGGGACCAACATTTTAATGATTCTCTCTCTGTGATCCCTTTCACTCTATGATTTATGAACTCGCGATGAGATGGCAGAACGTATCTCGGAAATTGCAAGAAGAAACATCTCGCGATAAAGCTCGTATTCAACGCAAATATCATAAATCTCCTTCTTCCTTTCGAGTTCCATCGTGGCTCCGGTAGGAATCTGCCCAAGCGGGTTCGTGTAGATACCACTCAGTCGTAAGTGTTATTAACTTCCAAGAATGAATCAATATACTTAGGTTACTCCCAGATGGGGGCGCCTTTCGTTGGGGTAATTGATGTCCCACTCCGACAAGACCTTCGAAATGTGAAATAGACCTTCATGATCGACCTTGACTGGAACACCTTTGCAGATCGGAGCCCATAACGCTTGCGTTGACGAATACGTATGTTCCTCTACCAGGATATAATCGTTGACCTCACAAAGTAGATTGACAACTTTGTTCCATCCATCAGTATTGCCGCTGTGCATGAGGACCTGCCAGTCAGCGTGAGCCGGTTTCAAAACGCGTGCGTCAAAGTCCCGAAAGAACGAAACGACCCAATTCCCATTTCGAGAAGATCAAATCAAGTGGATTCAATATCTGCTCGCTGGACAATTGATAGTGAAAATCAAACCGTATTGTAACGCGGAGGAAAGGGTGTTTGGCTCCTTATCGAGAGCAAATTTCGGCACTGAGATGGTCACCGTGGACCCAGTTGGAGGCGGTTCTCAGGGTTCAGGTTTGCGGAATCGGGGGCGTGAACTTTGTCGACAGCCAGGTTCTCCAATGGAAATATACCTGGATGGGGGAGACCTAAAGCGCGATGGTAGGATCGAATTACACATAAAGCAAAGGGGACGCGAGAGGTTGCAAACCGCCTGCAAGACTGATCATTCCGTAGGTCTAAGAAGCATGACAGTCAGGACTCAGATGCGTCTATGAGAGATGCATTTTTGCAAGATACGTCTGAAGAGGTTTTAGAGAGGACTTTCGATAGGCCTCTGCTCGCCTCGTTCATATGGTGCGATAGATCGATGGCGGGCCCGCGCTTATGTTCTTCGGAGATAGACTCGAGTCACATCTGTACCAGCAGCATTAAATAATTTTACATCTATTCAACCAACACGCTGCGGAATCGAATGGCATAACTGGTACGCGGGACGGGCCGTCCGTCCTAAACTAAGTATCGTGGGTGAAGCATACTTACAGTACCTCTAAATGGACTACCCCGCACCCGGACCAAGGATGTCAAAGACAAGCGATATTAATTCGCAAGGTAGAGTACTTAGGCGAGAATTGACGTGGCAAGCACCGTCCAATTGCGAACAAAAAATCAAAGAAAAAAAAAAGTACATCAATTCAATTCAGGATGTAACGTCCGTGACAAGGTCACGTGAGATGACCACTCGTATTAGCAGCTCTCCCAGCGCTGCTTTCCGATCGACGCGAGTCTATTGAAAAGTTCATCGCGTCTAGGCAGCGCCGTGAGGTGATATATATTTCCCGCAAGATCAGTGATTCCCAATCCGTCTACAACCTTGTCTCCCGTCGACCAACCCACCACCATTTTCCCTTTCCAGCCAAACCCTCCGATTTTGCGAATCTCCGCAATATCATCAATTAGCAGAGTCCAAATTACCGTCTCCGCAGGCGCTACAAATTCCACACCCTTGTTCAATTTTGAGAACGCTAACAGTGGTTGAGTAGCGGAGACACTGATGGTCAATACACCTCGTGTGCCTTTCCACTTTCCCCTGAACACGCTCGGTCCATCCTCCAGCTGAGCTTTCTCGACAGCCGCCGGGGACTGGACAATTCCCGTTCGTGCCTTCGCCGATTTAGATCCCACGGTGGCTTTGGCTTTCTCCAGACCTAGAACGCCTTCGACGCCGGCTTTCGTACTACCTTTGACAAAGCCAAATAACTTGGACCCTTTGCGCTTGCGGGGGGGGATCGACTCGTCTTCACCGTCGCTATCCGATAGTTCCGAGCAAATCTGTTCCGCATACTCAGAAGGGAGCTCATCACGGTGCGCACCGGATAGATGCGAGCTATTGTCAGAGTCTGGACCTGAACTCATGAGTGGAGGAGGTGGAAGGGGAGATCCATTGGTTTCCCCGAGCCGGAGCAAAGTTATAGTTAGTTGCTTATCGGTAGGCGCACCAGATAGGACAGTTCTGATCTAACGGTGAGCAAAGATCCCCACAAGATGGACAATTGAACTCACTGTCTGATGTCGAAATAATTTCGCCAGTGCGGGAATGTGCTGTCAAGATATTTCAACAAGTTCTTGTGTCCTAGTTCATCGAAAATGGGTTGGCCGAACAGAGCTATCCCAACACTAAACGTCAGACCCTTGTATATCCAGAATTCGGGGAGGAGAAATGAAACAAGCAAGAGCGCTGCGATTGGGGATGCTATGCGAACTCGCATGGGGAGGGATTTGAATGGCAGGGAGGAGGTAAGGGCGCTGCAAAAAGGGAATCAATAGGGATTTGTAACAGAAGGTTTATTCAACATACTTGCCAGTCATCTCCCAGATATCGACGAGGGTATTGATTGCGCTTAGAACGATAGTCACGTTGCCCACATAGCTTGCTGGATCGGTATTGCAGTCTGATCCTGAATTTCCTCTGAAGGGGGAGCAGCCGTTGAGGCCATTTGTTGAGCACTCACTACATCTGCGACGTTGGATATATCCGGCACTTTGGCGTCCACATGCCCTTCCTCATCCTCCTCTTTACTGAGTGACTGTGAAGCAGAAGGTTCGGCTTCTTTCCCGACAGCGACGCTGACTGCAATGGAGGAAAGACCTGTGACGAAATCATCGGCTTCTCTTTCGACAGCTTCTCCTTGAAAGCGCTCCTGAGCCCCGGTCATGCTATCTTTACTGTCCAAATGGCCCGAAGCAGGCTTTTTGACGCCACCGGTGGAAGGGTCAATGGCAGCCAATGGAGCTGGTGGAAATAGCGTGGGGCGAATGGAAGGGCATAACACCAGGGCAAGAAGAAGAGTGAGAGTGGCGGGTATGAGGATATCCTTTTTCCAACAAAAAAAATACACGGCGCAAAACCAGGCAGAGCGAGTGGATTCCCAAGACCTGATTCTAGCGATGTGTTTAATGGAGGCAGCAATGCCGATGAAAATGGTAAGATAGAGCCGTTCGAGGATATTGCGAAGTCTGTCGGGCGAGTAAGACTCGGCCAGAGTTGCAGGGGTACAGTCGAGGCGATCCAGAGGGGGATTTGGAATGCGTCTCAGATGAAATACTTGCTTTTGATTGAAAGGCTTGAGCATTCGAATACCCAAATGCAAGAATAGCTTACTCTGTCGAATCGGCGCACGAGAAGCCAGAGCTGTTGATCATCCATTCCCTCGATTACGGGGACAGGAATACTGCGGAAAGCTGAGGACCAGAATTATGTAAAGATGGAGAGATGATTCTGCCCACTTTAGATCCCTTGTCCAGCCTAAATCATTTGTACCTGGATCTGCTGGCCGCTGGTGGTCACCTCTGGCAATTGGAGGAGGAGGAATGGACGCTGCTGGCAATGAGGCCACGGCGTCGTGCAAGATTGTGGGTTGGAGTGAAGAAGCCATTGTGGAACCTTGGACGTCATGGGTGTGGTGAAAGTGGTAGGCGGCGGTGCCAGGCCGTGCTAGGCCAAATGTGGGAATCATGATCGCCCTTCCTTCTTACCTTACCTTCACCATGCCCATGCCCTCCCCCCTCACCCTCAGCTTTGCAATCTTAGCCGCATTCCTTTCGACCTCGCGCGCGTCTACCTTTCAGCTATCTCAAGACCTCAGCGGCAACAACTTGTCTGTTCAGATTCACCCTGCATCCTGCTCAAACTAACCCTCCTCTACAGCTTTCAGGGGTTCAAGTTCAACGAAAGTGCCATCGACTTCAATAATTTTGGTCAGTGTTTTCTTATTATCTGTAAACACAAATCTCACTCACTCTGGCTTCAGGGAATGTACACTTCTTGTCCCAGTCAGATGCTCAGGCGAAGAATTTGAGCTACGTAGACTCCAGTGGAAAAGTAATATTAAGAGTAAGAGCGAGTGCTAGGCCCCATTCCTGCAATCCAAATTCATCTATCTCTCAAGGTCGACAACACCACCAACGGTGTCAATGACCCGACATTTGGCAGAGACACCATATACCTAGAATCTAATGAGTTGATGAACATCGGCTCACTCCTAATATTCGACGCCGATCATATCCCATTCGGAGTACGTATTCCATCCACCTGTATACATTGCGAGGAGCTCATCGCGCTTCATAGTGTTCCGTTTGGCCTTCTCTATTTACAGTATGCCTTGTTCTCTTCTTGCACCGAGTTTTCTCTTCATTCAATCTTTTGCCTCATATAACAGCAAGGTCGAGTGTGGCCACAGGAAGGTAAGCCACTCACTGTTTCGCGCGTAATTCATACACTGAATACCATGCAATAGGGTAAAAAGCATTAGCATGTTCCTTATTCAGTTGGCTAATATTCTTCAAAAAGCGAGATTGATATCATCGAAAACGTAAACTTGGCGACGGACAACCGTTACTCTCTCCACGTCGGCAACGACAGCTGCGTACAGCCTACGTCAGTTTCAAGCAACCAAACCGCTACCATCTCCACCGCTGATGGTGATATCAGCAATTGCACTGTCACTCCCATCACCGGACAGAATACAGTTGGATGCGTCAGCACAGAGACAAAAACCGGTAGTCTCGGTTCCGCATTTGCTAGCCAAGGCGGAGGCGTATATGGGATGCTTTGGACGACAGACGGTATCGCCATGTGGTACTTCCCTCGCGGCTCGGTTCCCAGCGACATTGGAACCAGTAACTCTCCTGATCCAACGACTTGGGGGAAAGCCAGTGCTTGGTATCCCGCCTCAGGATGCAGTCCTACCGCTGTCTTTGGTCCTCAGATCATTACCCTCGTAAGTGTTCATTCTGAGTATTCGACATGGATACACTACTTGATATCTGTGTGCACAGTACATTGACATTTGCGGCGCCTTCGCTGGCGAATCCAGCGTGTTTTCACAAACATGCGGCAGTGTAGCTCCAAACTGCAGCTCCATGGTTGGAGATCCTGCCAACTATAATGATGCCTACTGGTCGATCAACTATCTTCGTGTATACACCGAGTATGTCTTCATTAACAGTAGTAACGATGTGGGATCTGACTGACGAATTTTTATAGCGGTACATCTAATGCTTCTTCCACCAATGGCTCAGGGTCCGGTACTGGCTCGGGTTCGGGCTCAGGTTCGGGATCGGGATCGTCTGGCTCCAACTCGGCCATTGGACTTGCTGGTTTGAAAGAATTTGCTCTTGTTCCTACAGCGATAATATTCCTCGGATTCCTTGCTACGCTCTGAATCTCAGGTTAGCAAGACAGTCCCTCATTTCACTCTTTTGGTTTGGATACGGACTGGAGCGAGATTTGTTTTGTTTGTTTATTAGAGTACATACTTGAGACTGTGTCTTGTATTATGACATCATATTTATCCGTACATAAATACTTGAAAATTCAAGTTTCTTCCTAGCCTTGAATATGCCTACCTTACACCGACTTTCGTCTCTCTCTGGTTTGTTATAAACAAAACCAAGTTGCTCAATCTAATCCTAATGCTTTCTGTTCAGGAAACGCGGACGCTGACTTCGACCTCAATCTTGGTAGCGAACCCCCATCCGATATTCTTAAAGTTTCACCCGACTCAACACCCCGTCAAGAACTCGGTCCTCGAGAGCTCGATGCCTGGACTAGAGCAGGAATAGCATTGACTACAGACCTCCCGACCAGACCCAGAGACTGGCACTCCGACTCATTCTCTGAAAAGCAGAAACAGCATCCCCGCATGAAGAAAGAAGTTGACCGGGACTGCGGAATATGTTTCGAGCTTGCCAGAGCTGGGTGTCGTACGCCTTGCTGTCGTACGCTCTTTTGCATGGAACATATCATCGATGTGAGTTCTTGTTTGTTTTTTGCACAAATAACCGGGTATTCATCTCCCTCCAAGTGGTTGAATGGACCAGCTTCAGAGGGTAAATGCCCTTCTTGTGGAACTGCGTGCATCGTCCAGAACAGCGTCGTAACACTGGCTGCTGCTCCCCACCCTCCCCCTCAACCGCCTCACACATCTTCCTACGCGCCTTCGCAGCTTTTACATCGCCATTTCTCCGGTCCCCATGAAACAACTGTCGACGTAAACCCGATAAGCGATTGATTTTGTTCGCCTCCAGCAAACCGCTGACCGCCATTCTTCGGGTCCTCATGCACACGAAACGACTATGTATGTCACAAGTTACCTATTTTTCCTCTTGCTGCTGGGCCTTTTATGTACCAGTTGTGCCGTGTAAATTTCATTATCATTGTTTCGCCATGCATCGAAATCAGTTTGTCACGATTTTTCTACTTGGTAAGTTGGATATCATTATCATACCTAGTCACTATCCTCCGCCCCGTCGACCTCACCCCAGTTACCATCCTCCGCTTGTTCGACTTCGCCGGGTTCACTGTCCTCTGCCTCAGGATCGGCTTCACCCGTGTCACTTCCCTCCTCTTCGTCAATCTGAAGGGACTTGCTGCTATTCTTTTTACTGTTGGTCTGTTTTTTGCAGATCGAGCACGAACATTATTAGCTATCTACACATAAAACATGATAAAGGTACACTCACACTGGATGAAGAAATTGACGATTGCACTGAAGCATTATCTTTGTCAGTTCCGCCATAGAGGCTTGAAGTTCAGAGACCGAATTTTGCAGGACTGCGACCGAGTTTCGTAACTCGGCCATCTACTCGACCTGTTCGGATAATCAAAATAAATACAGATGAAAATTTGAAACTAGCCTCTGATGTTTTCGAAGGAGCATTTTCTTCTGCGTCACCGCTCTCATTGTCCTCGTCTCATCTTCATCCTCGTCTTCATCCGAATCTTCCTCGTAAAAAGATTCCAACTCGGAAATATCTTGTTGGAACTCTTGGTTGTTCTTGTCGATGTACTGGGAGCATCAATGTCAACAAAGGAACATGAAAACAAATACTAATTTTACGTACAGCTGCGTACCAACCAGAAAAAAGACCCCCTGAGTAGGTGTTTATATTCATTTCACCATCTATCTTTTGCATTTTCCATCCACGAAGTAAGCCCCGCATGCGCTCGTGGAATTCATAAACGAGCATTGACAATGTCCAATCTATGTTTATCCATTGTTCAACCGTGACTGGAGCGGGTTTGTACTTCTTGTTTTTTGGTTCAGGTTGCTCATCATTTTCCGCCGAATCTGGGTCGACGGCATCGTCTTCCCCGTCGTCGTAAGGTTCTCCAGTGATAGTTTGAAATTGGTGGGTAAGGACATTTTCCAGGAACGGTAAAAGCCACTGTCCAAGCGAAACTCGGTCGATTAGGAAGAAACTTGTTTCTGTAATGGTGAGATATTTGCTTACCACCTCGACACGATCTCCAAACTGATTCTTGAGAGGCGTCACCTCTGATATTTCAGAAAGAACACCATCATTCTGCAGAATTCTTTTTGCCAGATCCCCGTGCATCTTCTCATATTCCTTAGCAAGAGGTGTTAGCTCATCTAGCACTTGCCCCACGTCTGTGAAGAAATCACGGTCGTAACCAGTATTCTCAGGCCAGTCAGTCAGTTTCGAAATGCCCTTCATCCTGTGCAAGTAGCCATCTATGCATTCTTCGACATCCTTGTCTTCTGCTGCAGACTTCTTCGCCTGTTCGCAAACGGGAATAAGCTTCTCCACAATGTCGTTGATTGTAATGGAGGAGCTATGAAAACTAATTTTGAACATTTTTGTTGAAAAATGACATCGGCTTCGTTGACTTACTAGAATACGAGAGCTTGTCACCCGACGGCCCAGCTTTAGATCATTAGCTCGACCCTTCTGAGTATGTATTAGGGTTACAACGTACAATAAGAACCATTCTGGGGGGCTCCACCTTGGGGGCTTTTGTTTAAGGAAAACGTTGAATTCATGGACAGAGATGTATCCACTTCCGTCATCATCAATGGCATCACCGATAGCAGGGTGGACTGCAGCAGTTTTAAAACAAAAGCTTGAACAGAGTAGGAGGGACCTACACATCACCCGGGATAGAATCGGGAGTGTCCAGTTATCTTGGCGGGGAACGCCATTCTGGGCAACATATTTTTCAAACTCGGTTCTGAACCATGAACAAATTTCTTTCAAGAAGTGATTAGCGAAATGACTCCAGCTCTAATACGGACGCTGCTCACCGTTAACAAATATTTTGCTTTTAACGCTTGTAGACCAATGCTGTAAATGTGTTAAGAGGACAGTAATTAGAATCATATCTTCGTACATTTGCTGTTTGACACTCGAGTCAGATAATAGGGCAACACATAAAAAGATACAGTCCATACTCTCCCATACGTTCTTGAATTCACTGTCCTCGATCAGATTATGAGGTCCCGAGTTAAGCTAAAAGTTTATAGCATCTGATAGACAAAGACAAAGAAACATCCAGATGTACCTTTGCCATAATTTCCGCCCGAGAGCTCTGTATGTTCATATTTATGTTTTCCCTAGCTTCCTCCATCTGCGAGAGAAATGCGCCCCTACGTATGTAGCGCAAAGGTCATTCCCTAGCACACTTTGAATCTGAATAGACGAACGTAAATTCCTCCAAGATATCATCAATACTCTTGTGAAGCAATTCTTTGGTCTCGTTTGTTACTTGTTCGCTGAATATTGACGCGAATGCTTTCAAACCGCTTTCATCCTGTGGATCTTCAATGGACTTCACAATTTATAAACAAGACACTTGCCTCAAGTATCGAATGAACATTTTCCCCCCTATCGTTCAGGAATTTCTGGGCTTTTTTTCTTTTTGAGTTTCCGCGGCGTCGAGGCGCGACAAAATCCTCAAAACAGTTTTCATGTCGACCCGCAGATCCTTGGTATCTTCATTGGTCAAGCTGACGTTGGTAGCCGTTCCTATCTGCAAGAGATACGTGATCTGATCTTGACGTTCATTGCATCTTTGCGTAAATGTCTCCAGACGTTCCTTGAATTCCCCTGCTTTAAGGAAGCCGACTGGAAGGAGTGTCGATGGGCTTCAGAGTCAATTAGCTCACATTCATAAGTAAGACGCACCGAAAGCTCGCTTATTGGTGGTATAAAAAGCGCTAATGCACAATCAGCATGATAAGGCAGGAGAAGTGCACTGGAACACACTTCGCAAAACCACCTGTTATCGCATCAATCAGTGAAATAAACCCTGGCCAAAGATCCGAAGATTACTAACCAAATTCTTTTACAAGTTCGTGAATCTCAGAATATTCGGCCTGTAAATCGTTTTGTATGTCTTCACTGAGACGTATCTTCTCAATGTGGCGAATAGTCAGAGTAGCGGAGCTCTAATTTTGTGGTTCAGGTCGGATAGACTTTGCAAAGAGAACTGAATACTGACTAGGGTGTAAAAAGCGACGGCCATCTGTTCGTTATTCTGCCTCCTGCCGAGCTCACGTTCAACGGCTAACTATTAGTTTTCAGTATCAAATCGCCTAGATTCTGGTGCCAGGAGACTACCTGAAGAACGGAAACTGCAGCCTAAGATTGATTTATTTCAGTTTCTCGATAATCTTATCCCAAATTAGTACCTGAGCAAACCCGTTCGCTTGTGCTATCATTCCACCATACTTAAGGCCATCGCGCAAATACTCCAAGATTGTCTTTATGTGCTTTGATTTGTCCTTTGATTCTGCGTGAAATTGAGAGAGTGAGGATGATACGGTTGAAGAAGTGGGAAGCTTGAACCGACTTTTAGTTTCAGCCTCCTTGACAAGCCGCTCGACTTTCTCCAGAATGTCTGCGGAGCTTTGTTTGGCGGCAATGACTGCAAGGAAGAGAAATGTCAGCAAGGGCTCATAACAGACTCCAGGCTATAGGCCGACAACTACCTTGAGAGTCGATAGCGGGGTCCATGAGTGGAGTATTGCAAGATGGTCTCGGTGTGGGCTGTAATTTATACTCTACGATGAATCGATCGATTACTCGTCACGCGCATTTATCTATCTATCCATCCATTCGTCCATTTGAGTTTCTGTGTCTTCGTTGTCCGGTTTTGAGCCATTGTCCAGATCTTCAACTCGCGAGATCCTGGTCATCCCAGCAGCCGCATCTCCACCCTACTACCTCAAACGTGGTGTAGTTGAGTTGAGTTCCTACCAAATCCACTGCCGAATGAGAACAAGTCGTCTCAATTTATGATTTCAGCCATGTCTTGGTCTTGACTTTGGAAGTTGCCTGCTCAAAGCTCGCGAGCGGAGAGAGAGCCGAGGAAGTGCATCAGCACCGGATACGGATCACTCCTGCTTGGCCGAGGATGCTGCCTCCGTAGTCGTGATATGCTTGTCCTGGATCTGGGCATACTACATAGAAAAATGCAATATGCGCACATTCACAGATGCCGGATGGCTGTTTACTCGAAACGAGTATAAGTTTTTCTATTACAGTACTAAGCATAATACGCCTGCGCGCGTCTGCCATGTGACTGCAATATTCTATTGACCTTGACCACCCCCACCCCTTCCCCCGCCTCTACAGCCGCTCCTCCTCATCCTTGTTCTCTTAACATTTTTGGTGACAAGTTCCAGTCGAAGCCCCCGAATACAGTATCGGCCACTGCACAATATTTCTTTCGATTCTAGCCAGCCTACCTTACTTTTCGATAACGATGAGTACTGGGCCGAGCAGACCAAAGCGACGGAACGGCACCTCATGCGATACCTGTAAAAGAAGAAAAGTACGATGTAGGACTGAGACTCTTGATTCTTTCAGAGGTCGTGCTGAATTGATTGAACTAATTTAGGCGTCGGAGCAACGCCAAGTAACCGTAGCTGCGATACTTGTCTGGCTGCAAAACTTGCCTGTACGTATGCAGGAACTTTCAAAGTTCGTTGAATGCAATGCTCAGTGGTTACATACCCTGACTATAAACGCAGAACCGAGTGATTTCCAAAGAGTGAGCTTTGTTTCGTTTCAGCGGGTTAGCTGGCCTAACTCTTTCCACCAAAGTTACATTGAGCGGCTCGAGTCAAGGCTGTCGGAACTGGAACTCTTATTGAAGCAGGCACATCCACCACTAGAGATTTAGCCCTTCCTTTGCTGATGTATATTTCCCAGACATCCGTCAGAGACACGGAAGTTCCATCAACTATCTTGCTCAATTCACAAGAGCCATCAATGGATACCTCCGTAGGGCCCGGACAAGACGGAGAAGAACTTAGACTCAGTGATGAAGACTTTGACAGCGTTGCTGTCATTCAGCAAGGCATATCCTCACTGAACGTCACTCCCTTTCATGGCCGCTCCTCCAGCTCCAAGCTTGTGTCGGAGGTCTTCGAGTGGAAACGCCAGACTAGTCAACTCTCAGCTTCATACGATAAATCTCTGTCCCCCGTCCGACTGCTGAAGCGATCTGAATTCTGGTCACCCTATCCTGTATGTCTGGTGATTTTGTTTGACATTCTTCATCCTCACACGATCTTCCTCATACAGTGGGACTCGGAGTCAACGACTCTATATAATCTCTTTACATTTCCTGAGCGAGACCTCCTCGACTCTCTTGTTGCGCTGTACTTTGAAAATGTCAACTATATGTATGCCTTGCTGCACCGGCCCAAATTTGAAGAATATATCGCTCGAAACTACCACCTTCAAGATCCCCAGTTTGCCAATGTTGTTTTGCTTGTCCTCGCTATTGCCTCTAGGTACTCCCTAGATACACGAGTCATTCTCGAAGGAACCGAATCTCGATTGTCAGCAGGGTGGGAATGGTTTTCACAAGTTAATATATACAACAAGCAAACGCTCTCTATCCCCACTCTGTTCAATCTTCAAGCCATAGTCGTATGTGTCGAGCGCCTAAACCAGTTTCGCAATTTGACATTGGTTTAATTCTTTAGCTTTATACAATTTATGTGCAGAATGGACCTGGACAGGAGGAAGGATGGAGTCTGATATCGTCAGGTCTTAGGCTTGCTCAGGCCATTGGTGCTCATAGGAAAAAAATATACAGCTCCAGATTGACAGTGACTGATGAACAGTGGAAACGTGTCTTCTGGTAAGTTTTTTTTTTCACATCAAGAGGTCGAAAAGAGACTATCTGATTAATGTCAGGTGTTTATATCACCTCGATCTTCAATTCGCTCTGATGTTAGGGCGCCCTTGCGCCTTGCATGAGGAAGATTTTGACCTCGAATTACCGATCGACTGCGATGATGAGTACTGGGTCACTTCCACCTCTGGAGACTTCTTCGAACAACCTCCAGACAAACCTTCCAAGATTGCCTTCATTCGGTCGTTTCTAGAAGCTAATGTAATTCTTTCATACGCCCTGAGAACGATGTATTCGATCAACAAATCCAAGGCGTTCATGGGCTACGCCGGCCAGGGATGGGAGGAGCGTCTAGTTACCGAACTTGAATCACGGCTAAATGCTTGGGCGGCCAAAATCCCACCACATCGTACGCCATCTCCTATTCATTATCATAAGCATATGTTGCTAAAATGTTCTGTGCAGTCCGTTTCAGCCCCAACATCCAGGACAATATCTTTTTTGTCCAGGCTGCGATACTAAACTCAGTTTACCATGATTTGACCATCTTAGTGCATCACCCCTTCGTCGCCCTTGGCGGGAGGTCATCGTCTATCACATCTTCATGTCTTGCTAGTTGTGATCGCGCTGCTCATGCTTGCAGTAACATTGCATCTATCGTGTCCCGTCGAGCCCCGCTGGTTCTTGCACCTGTGCTGTTGGTGCGTATCCTACTCCATATGTGCCGTCCTCATGAGAACTAACTCACAAGAACAGCACACGGCCTTCACATCGGCTATGATTCTCTTCTTCAATTTGTTCAGCGCTCGAAGAACTGGAACAAGTATCGACGTCGCAGACACAATAGTCTGCGTTGATGGATGTATGAGGGTGCTTGAGAACGCCGAATCTCGGTATTTACTCACTTACTCATTGTCATGGTCCGCATATTTTCTTACAAACATGGTATTAGATCATGGGCTGCTGGTCAACATCGGTGAGTAGAAGGAAAATGTGATGTAGCTCGTGCCTCATTCCTTCCCAGCGATATTCTGCACAACTTGGCCAAATTAGGCGATCTGCCCCTGGTTTCGGCAAGCACTTTGTCTGTTAATCATTCAGTCTCTGCTGGAAACCAAGATAGTCCCGTGGAATTGCCACCGTTCTCGAGTCCAGCCCGGCCTATCCTTACCCAGGTACCTCCGTCGACGTTCGATGATGACGAACAAATACGCAATATGTGGAATGACGCGCCAATAGGCATGGGATTTGAGTGAGTGGTCTCAGGCGGTAGATATTCTGTTTGTGCCGAAATGACAATGCCTAAGCTTGGATTGGTCAAGCTATCTCTCTGCGCTCAATTGGACGTCAACAACTAATTCAAATCTGTGAACCGTAACGCAACTGTCAGGTTATCAAGCTGTATCTCGAATTGCTATCGAATTCCTGTAATAACATCTATTTAGAGACATTTTCTACGAACACTCCGGAGTAAAAAACCCCTTCTGTAGTTGCTTCTTGTATACCAAAATGGACCACGTCGTCTTGCTCTGTTGTAGTCTCGTTTGGGTCTGCAAGGGGAAGCTGGAGGGACCCAAATCAGGCTTGCATATTGAAGGAAACGAAAGAGCTCAACCTTTAACAGCGCAAGGTGAAAATCACCTTGCGCTGCCAATCCTGGGTTCGAAAGAACGGAAGTAACGGGACACAGTTCGAAGTTTCCGGTGGAGTAGAATACCTGAAGTGTCAACTTATTCCAGTCGACCCGGATAGCGAAATTATGCCACTCCCCAGCCGTAAAGGGCGTTTCGAATAGGAGATCCAAAGCATGATTTCTTATTTTCAGAAGAGTGGAATCTGCCGCAGGAGCTGACGCAGTAGGGATATTGAACGGTGTTCCTAAATACAGTGGTACGGCAGTCAGACAGAGTCCGTCGATCGAATGATTGTCTTCCCTTACCAAGCTGAAGTTCAAAAATATGCGAACCATCTGTCGGTTCTATATAGACGAGTTGGTATTCATGCGAATAATTCAAGGGGAGGTGCTCGTTTCGCTTGAGGGAAAAATGAAATTTGGACATTCCGACTTCCATTATAGTGTCCAGCGCGGAATTACTCCCGTTTCCTTGGGCAATAAGATCTGTCCTGCGAAACCCGCTCTGGGGACTTCCTCCTCCTGGAATGAATATAGAACTATTGTCTATGGTGACTGATATGACTTGTTCGGAGATGGTATTTTTCCACAGGGGAGTAGGTAATTGAGATGTTCCCAGAAGACTAGTGTACTTTGAGGAGGGTCTTCAAACTGGGAGTGCACAGTCGTGTTGATTTACTTACATGAGAAGCAGTCTCGCTTCCTTTGACAACACTGCGCATATAGTACTCAGCCATAGGGCATTGGGGAGAGAGAGGGATAAACAAACGTCAGGTATGGGCCAAGCGATGAATCGAGGTCTGATTCAGTCATGGATTGTGGAACGCGACCATCCCAATACAAAGAGGCAGAAGCGACGGCACTGCCAATGAGACTGAATGCTATAAATGAACGTACCGACATGGGGAGGCTGTTGCGCAGTGACCATGCATGCACCTATAAGTAGGAGGCATAACCTCGGTAAGTAGCTGATATTTCGCATAAATTGCGGATCGGAGGTCGCTGTCCTGTCAGGGGAGAGAGAATGCGGAATATTATCGCCATGAGAAAATATAGGAATTGAGCGCCTGCAGCAAATCCCCCCTCAGACTTGAGGCAATATCTACGACTAAAATCATGTATACACCGTCAGTATGATCGTCCGAGGTCGATATAACCATAGCAAGAAGTCCATAAAGAGCAACTACGGGCTACTCAACGCCACATTCTTAAAAGTCTGGTCAGTCAGGAACACAAACTGGATGAAACGAGTACGAGTCTGATAAGATAAGAGAAATTGGGCCATTTGAGGCACACACAGCCTCCCTTACCTTCCGTCGAGTGCCTTTAGGTGCAGAAATCACTGTTGTCAGTTTTGACTGACCGTAGGCAACTGTGGAATGCTTCAATACTGATCACTGGCCTCCGAGTGGCGGGTATGGTCTGAGGCGGTGACGACCGGATATGCCGTAACCAGATTATAATATTCAGCCGCAGCAACCACTTGAACGGCAACCTTCATCATCCGCCCAGTACTCCCCAGCGAGATGAACACTGCGTTTCGATATCTTCTACTGGTCTTTGGCACCGTCGTACGTCTTACGTTGGGTCAGAGTCTCCGCCAGTGCTGACTAGCTGCTGCAGATAACTATCCATTACCTTTTAACGTTGACGCATGATGGATACAGACGTGTGGCGTCCATAGACAACCTCACCTCACATTTCAAACAAGCCGACTCGTCCGACCCCATACCTGACCGAGATCTTCCACCTTTCTGTGCGTAAATTGTCCCCGTAACGTCCTTCCTACGCGGGACTTACTGCCGCCCCCCTAGCAAACGAGACTTTGACTGTCAACCACCGCGCCAATGCTACCTTTGTCATCCTAGCACGAAATACCGACATCGACGACACCATCCGCAGTGTCCGAGAAATAGAGGACAGATTCAACAGACGTTTCATGTATCCATACGTCTTTCTTAACGATGAACAGTTTACCGAGGAATTCAAAGAGCAAGTCTTTTTCATTCCTAATCTGCTAGTTGATCTGAGGTCCTTTTTCCATTAGGCGTATCTCAGTGTTAACATCCGCCAAAATAGAATTTGGACTCATTCCAACCGATCATTGGGTTCAGCCCAACTCTATCGATGAAGAGAAGGCACAAACAAGTAGGAATAAGATGGTTGAAGAAGGCATCATCTATGGAGGAAGCGTCAGCTACAGGTTACCGGATAACATTTTATCGTCGCATAGTCCTTTTCTGAGGTGCTTTCCTAGAAACATGTGCAGGTTCAATAGCGGATTCTTCTTTCGTCACCCATTGATGGAAAAATATAGATGGTATTGGCGGATAGAGTGTGTACCTTTTCATCACTTCCGTTACGAGTCTGACATTTTAGGGCAGGCCCAATGTTCATTTTCACTGTGATATTCGCTTTGATCCGTTCCTTTACATGGAGGAAAACAACAAGGTGTACGGCTTTACAATCACAATGTACGAGTTTCAAAAAACCATACCGAGTATGTGGGGGCACGTTAAAGGTTGGCTATGAAATCCATCATACTCGCTTTGAAAAGTGAATGCTATCGTCATAGATTTCTTCAAGCTGTATCCAGAGTACCTCGCCAAGGATAATGCAATGGGTTTCATCTCATCAGATAACGGAGACAGCTATAATCTTTGCCACTGTGAGCCATCTGCTATCGGGATTGCTTCAGATGCTCAACGTCGTAGTCTGGTCCAATTTTGAGATTGCAGATATGAATTTCTGGCGTGGGGAGGCTTACACCAAATTCTTTCAATACCTTGATGAGAAGGGTGGCTTCTATTATGAGGTGCGGTTTTTCCTTATTGTTGTATCTCCTTCTCAACATTGTTTCCAGCGCTGGGGTGACGCCCCTGTTCATAGTATTGCAGTGTTGACGATGGTTCCCTCCAACCAGATCAAGTTCTTCGATGAGATTGGATACGAGCACAATCCGTCAGTGTTCACATTTTTTTCTTGTCTTGGTTATATACCTCTTTATAGGTACACGCATTGCCCTCAAGACAAAGAGGTCTGGAAATCCTTACGCTGTAGCTGTAATCCTCAGAAGTCTTTTGACTATGACGGTTACTCTTGCATGTCCAAATGGGACCAGTTCACTCGGGGGTGAAATTTGAAATTTCACCTTGTTATGTCCATTGCATACATGCATCGGAAAAGTTAGCTCACATAGACCTTCATGGGACCTTTACCGCGTACATGTCTATCTATCTATCTAGACACTGTATTTATACTACGTAGTTTCTTTAGATATATGTATTTCTAATAACTATTTTCCTGATCGCCAACGTGAATGCACGCCGTGACAGCCTGTAAAGCCTCGAGGTGATCTTCATCTCAACCGATCTTCTTCCTTCTTCTTGACTCGCGAAAATAGAAAGAATGGTAAATATCATATCCAGGGTGCTTATTATATTCGTTCTTCTCTACATTAGCCTGGTAATGGCCGCTAATGGTGCAAACTCGTATGCAGAACGCAAACGCAGGTGGAACTTGTTCGTCAGGGAAACCAACGAGCTAGGCCCAGCTCCACCAGTCGTTTTCAAATCATTGGCAGTAATCGAACAAGGAGAAAGTCGGTCAAGTCCTTCTTTTAAAATATCTCTTAGGCGTTCATGTTTGTATTACAGAAATCAGGATATATCGAGTACCTCAGAATTCCAAGCGAGACAAAGGGGAGGACGCTGAGGGTATCTTGGTCATCCCTCATCAAACAAGATCGCAGCCTCACGCAGCCTCATCGCAAAATGTTGGTTGCATGCTCAAAGGTCAGTATCATTCACTTTTCAATTGACGGGTCTCTCATTATCAGATCCACCAGTCATGCAGGACAAGGCAGTTCTCACAGCTACCCCAGTGCCATGCTCTCCTTTAGCGCAGTTGGATGTTTCACTACCATCGGTTTCATTCGCTGCTACACAGATACCTTTTCATCTTTTGGTGTCTGTCCCAGTCCCTGCCCCGAAGCCGGAGCCTGCGTCTAACTCTTTCTCTGCGGCTTCCCGGGGAGTATTCACTTGTCCTGAACCTCTGAAGAAGATCAGTTCAGAACTACCTTCCGGCTCAGGACGATCCAAAACTGACCCGGATTCCCTCAACGCTCCTTACTCCCAGCAAACAGACAGTTCCGCAACCCCGGGTCACTCGTACTATTCGCAATGGCATCTTCCGCAGCACGTACCAGAAACCAGAAGTCTCCTGTCTCTCTCCAGGACGTCAGCTGCGGGTAATGCTAGCTTGAAGTTTAATCCTGCGCAGTTGTTCACTGCGGCTTCGAATTTTGACATGCATGCAGACTTTGCATTCGATCACGAGGGTGATGATGAGGATTTGGACCTTCAGCTTGTGTATCCGGATTAATGCGGTCAGGTTTTGTTATCTATGTTCGTTGTCTTTCCTCAACTTTGCCTTCGCTTGTTCAATCAGTTGCGCGTCAAGTTACTTTTTGTACTGTGTGTATTTCCAAATAACCTACTGTAGTTTTCGATTCAAAACAAGTCCGACTGACCATCTGCCAGTCCGCCAAAGTAACAGGTCAAGGCCTTCAGCTTTTTACCCATCCACTCCTCTTCGACCTCAATGAACTCTTCTTTCGCGTCTTCCCCGAGCAAAGATGAGACTTCCTCAAGATTTGTGTTCCGAGGGAGATAATATGCAATATTGGGAGAGATACGTCTAGAGAGCTGGAAAAGATCAGCGCCGTGGATAGGTTCGACAGCTGACAGGCTGAAGATGGCGTGCGGTGGCTCTGTGTCTGTAGCCTCAGCATGTACCTCATTTGTGTTTGGATCTAAAGCCGAATGGGACAGGTACGAAGGGCCTCCCCAGGGTGGACTTAGGAAAACAACATCGATTTTACGAGATGTCGATGATTTGGGACCAGAGAGATAGGTGTTGGCGAAGGAAATATAATCTGTCAAGACAAATTCAATATGCTGAGCAACGCCGTATATCTGGGCGTTGTGTCTTGCCAGAGCGAGGCGAATTGGAGATGTATCCAAAGCGATGACTGGGTGGTAATTGAACAACGGGCGGGAGAGGGAGAGAGAGAGAGCACTGACCGCGTTGGCAGGTTTTGGCAAAGGCAATGGCATTACCACCAACACCGCAGAATGCATCTAAATTTGCTTGTACGATAAGCCAAGCTGCCTTTCCAACGCGACTGTACCGTTACCTAGTATCGTATCGCATCTACATCGTTCTGCAATCTGGTTTGCAATTCGCTCGGGCGTGCATGAGAACCAGCCCTCTGCGTCGAGCAAACAACCTGGAGGAGATGAAAACAATGAAAACAAACGCTCCCTTTGCGCGTAATCTGACCGAAAATTGAGAACGAGAGGTGCGCGTCGCAAGAATAATCTGAACCGACATTTTTTCAGATGATCCGGTACGTCCTGGATTGTTGCATAATTTTGCACTGAGCCTGTCATATCGTACTTTTCTATCCATGCTCCAGTCCCTGCTTCCCTTTGCTTGACGCCTTCGCCCCGAGTCTTCTGCCTCTTGATTGAATATTGTGATTTGGGTTCGAGGGGGCGTTTTGCGATTATTGGTGTACTGGCTTCCAACGCTGAAGGTGATGATTCTGAGGCAGTATTCGCCTGCTGGACAAACCGTGCAAGGCCTGTAAAATTTGAGTTTCTTTTGCCCATTTTCGCAAGAAAAAGCGGCGCACGTGAGACGACGGCAGCAAGACTCGCGTCGCGACTTACCGAATTACCACTTTGGACTCGTTCACAGCTGGCCCATGTTCACATGCGCACGACAGATCCGGAGGACAGGCCAGACACAGAGGGGGAGGAGGCAGACGGTGCCATCGTGAATGGGGGGGAAATTGAAAAGCTGAATTCGGAATCAGACGAAGGAACAGATCCGGCTCAGGATTCAGAGCAAGCAACAGACAGTGAAGGTCAAAGTCAAGGCGAAGAAGAAGAAGAAGAAGAAGAAGAAGAAGGCGGAGATGATGAGGACGAGGATGAGGACGATGAGGAACCCGCATTGAAATACGAGCGGATTACTGGGGAAATTCCAGCATTGCTCAAGAAAGATTCAGCCTCTGCACTGGTCATATCTCATAAATTCATGGTCAGCACGCTCTTCTACACCGAACCACCAGATTTCATTGTATTTACAGGCTCTAGCCACGCATGCCGGCTATGTTCATTTCCTAGATCTCAGCGGTCGCCGCATCCGGGCACAGTCGCAGTATCCTCACCGGGCTTCTATCGTCGACATTTGCGTCGACGAAACCGGCGACTTTATTGCTACTGCCTCAATTGACGGCCAGGTCGTCATCAAATCCCTCTCTTCTCGTGAAACATACTCCTTTGATCTCCGACGACCAGTTCGGACCGTTGCCCTTGAACCTTCTTTCGCCACTCGTTCAACTCGTGGATTTGTCTGCGGTGGTCTCGCTGGAACCTTGTCACTCCGCGAGAAGAGGGGGTTTTTCGGCGTAGGTCACACTGAGACTGTCCTGCACTCTTCAGAAGGTCCGATCTGGCAAGTACGATGGGCCCCAGCTAGTCCTTTCTTTGCATGGGCCAACGATAACGGCGTTAAGGTTTATGATGCGACAAACAAGGCTGTCGTAGCCTTCATTGATAGACCAAAAGACGCTCCCAGACCCGATTTCTTCCCGGTTAATCTGGTATGGCAGGATCAACAGACCCTCTTGATTGCTTGGGCCAACTATATCAAGGTTGCTAGGTTGAGAATGAGGGAGGCCGGACCAATGGTCGAGATTACCAAAGTTTTCCAGTTGGATGCAATGGTAGCGGGGATTATGCCTCATCCGATGCCAGTGGCTATATCTGCCTCTACGCCTACGTCTCGACCTCAATCTATCATTTCCAACACGTCCGTAGATCGTCCTCCCTCCTCTCAACCACCGCCCCTTACGTCTTTTCTCTTATTGACTTTCCTAACGCCGCAAACTTCCTTGCAAGATCTGGACATTCTTCTGACATCTGATTCGGACCGAACCAAACAGGCAAAGGCCCTCTCTGAACGTCCTGAGCTACGAATAGTAAGCCGTGCTGGGGAAGAGCTAGCTGCCGATGCCCTCACTGTGACCGGTTATCAAACATGGTCTTGCGGTGACTACAAGCTCGTGGGTCCTGTGGATGGGGATGGGGAGTTGGCTAAAACTGCGAATTTCCCAAATCACAATGCACTCGGTTCTCATCTCTCGAGTAACTGGTGGTACGTTGTTCTTTCGCCACGCGACCTTATTCTTGTCAGACCGAGAGACGAGCTTGACCATATCGCGTGGTTGGTAGAAAGAGCAAGGTACGAGGAAGCATTGGGTGCGCTGGAGGTTTTAGACGCCTCTTCCGGTACTGGAAAGGCCAGATCAGAGAAAGAAGTCGCTCCTCTCAGAGAAATAGAAATTGATGGAGTCAAACTTACTTCTGTTGACGTGGGGCATAAATTAGTGCAGAGTCTAGTGAATGAGGGTGAGATTGATGTAAATCAACGCCCAATGGTATACTGACCGCTCATTATTTATCAGGCGATTTTTCCAAAGCCGCTCATTTTCTGCGCAAGATATGCGCTCGGGATCCCAAGAGATGGGAAAACTGGATATTCATTTTCGCAGAGAAAAGACATTTGCAAGTAAGTCCAGTGACGACTATTCTTTCAACTATCAATGAATGTCTTTCTCAGGAAATAATACCTTACGTTCCGACCAATCACCCTCGTTTGGATAGACTGGTATACGAGATGATTTTAGCCTACTTTTTAGCTCATGATATTAAGGTGCGATTCAAGATTTTTGGTCGGTTCGCTCTTTTTCATGTCGCTTCAAATTTAGATGCTCCTTCGAACGGTTGAGGAGTGGCCTCGGGATATCTATGATGTTGACGCAGTCATAGTTGCGGTCAAGGATGAACTTGAGAAAGTTGAAAAGTCGCGGCTGGCGGCGGCACAGGAAAAGTCAGTGATGCTAATGGAATGTCTAGCTGAATTGTAAGCCACGTTGATTATCTCTGTGGCTTTTCAATGTTCATTTGCCTGATCATAGGTATACATCCAACCGCCAGCCAGGCAAGGCTTTGGCATACTTCCTCAAACTTCGTCGACCGAACGTGTTCGAACTGATTCGGGAGAATAATCTTTACACCGATGTAAAGGATATGGTGCTTAATTTAATCGAGTTCGAGTTTCAATCAGACCAAAGGAAGGGGGCAAAACTGGACGAGGATGAGCCGAGTGAAGCGATTAGGCTGTTAGTAGAGAACGTGCATTCTATTCCTGTAAGTGAATGACTGTGTATCCTGGACGGCGAACAGTCTATATTTGTCTCCATAGATCAACAAAGTCGTATCACAGCTTTCTACGCGGCCGAAATACTTATTCCTTTACCTGGACGCTCTACTAGGCAAAGACCCCAATCTACTCTCAGGACCAGGATACGCGGATCTGCAAAATCTCCAGGTGCGTTTGCTTCCATTTTTTGTCACCCGCGTTGAATGAACTTTGGATTAGGTTCAACTGTATGCCGACTACGCGAGGCACAGGCTCATTGATTTTCTGAGGTCAAGTACGGATTATGACTCGGAAAAGGCTTATAAAGTTTGCCAAGAGCGAGACCTCATCCCAGATATGGTCTTTCTTCTTGGACGTATGGGTGATAACAAGAAGGCCCTAGGATTAATTATTGAAAGGCTGGGTGACGTTGAGAGAGTGAGCTACCTGCTAAGGAAGCGGACGATCTGATCGCTAAGTTGACATCTTCGTAGGCGATCGATTTTGCGAAGGAACAGGCAGATGACGAGCTATGGGAGGATTTATTGAAGTACGCGGAAACGAGACCTGGTGCGTTCTTATTATGCCGTCTGTCGCTTCCGTTGACCGCTGTCAAACAGCTTTTATTCGCGGTCTTCTCGAAAACGTCGGCCCTGAAATTAATCCCATTCGGCTCATTCGAAGGATTAAGAATGGGCTGAAAATTCCCGGGCTAAAAGCAGCGCTCATTAAGGTATGGTATGAGATTTTCTTCATTAAAGGGTACATTAAGTTTATACTTTGGCGCAGATTTTGCACGACTTTCATTTGCAGATCTCGCTGCTTGAAGGATGTCAAACAATCCTCAACGGCGATAGCGCCGAGTTGAGTAAGCGTGTCCAAAAGGATCAAACAGGCGGGTACTTTTTAACTGGTAAATCTCATGCCCGCTAAACTTTGGATAATCACTCATGGTCTCATCTGGAATCAGCCAAATCCAAGTGCCACTTGTGTTCATTACCTCTCCAAGAAAGTCCTCAGCAATTTGTTCTGCTATTCTTATGTCGACATACGGTACACTCACGATGCGCTCAGCCAAGTGATGATGGCACAGAGCTACCTCAACTCCCTGACCCAGCACTAAGAGGCGTCGGACTCGGTGGAATGGGTGGAATGAGCGGTCGGATCGCATTGTACTTTGCCCATGTTTCTTCCTACCCCAAACCCTATCCTGACAGATGCGTTTTTAGTGAATCAATGGTCCGAGGCCGGATTAGAAGGGGATGCCCAGTATGTCACAAGGGAAGCGAGGGAGGAATGTAGCTGGAAACTATTTATACACGGAGAATACCCATACAGGGTTTGTATACCAGGCTATGCTTCAGCTTCAACTGCAGAAGGGATGGGCCATTGTCGGTCGTTACGTAATACATATTTAATCTGACCGCTCCTCCCACCTGCCAACTCCAAGCTATGGCCTTGGTCCAATACTGTACTCTGTCCTTTCTACTAATATCGCTTTCAATAACCTCATATGCACAAACCGACCACAAAAGATCTATGCGCGCTTCTCTAAGAAGTGCTCCAGAGCAAGGTTACAGCAACCCTCTCGACGGAGGCGGCTCCATGCTCACAGTGAGTCGTATTGCTATTATTTTTCTGTTAATCTGATTTGCAGTCAAGCTTGTCGACGGAACCTTCCCACTGGGTCAGGGAGAGCCATTAAATATTATCATATCTGGAAATTCCGATGAAGCGGTATTGAAAGATCAGGAATCAGAAGGAGGATTGAGGAATTACTGGCTGTGTGTGCCATTTATGTCCCGCTGTACGAGGCTCACTCTCTTTCTAGCTCTTTTGAATATGCAGGCGAATGCCTAGGACAACATGCTGGCTCAGAACAAGCCGCCAATCTAGGGGACGGTCAAGGCGTCTGTGTGTGCTGATCCATCCTCTCCTTGGAATCCTTCTAACTATCTCCTACTAGTGAATGAGACAGATGAAATTCGATTCGACTACGGGGATCCTCAGCTAGGCACTTGCAAGGAAACAATACAAGGTGCGTCCGTTCATGAATGCGAAAACGAAACTGACGATTGATTCGTCGCCCAGGGGGAGGTCATTTCCGATATTGGACTCAGAAAAACAGTGGGGCCGTTTTCATGGCTGCTTCGTACGAATTGCCACTCACTGGTACGTCTCATCTCACCTGTTCAGGCTTTCTCCGCTCTTATCAATCTTAAAATAGCTGGTCATGACATCCTCGGTACGTCCCCAGAATACGTCTCCTCCGTTTGCCTGTTTCAAACCGCCGTTCAGCCAATGGATACAATCTCGGACGAGATTGGATTATTGGAAACATTACTCAGACCACCATCCCCACTCTGAACCTTACAAATTCATCTACCTATTCCGGTACAACATCGTACGGGGGTTATAACTATTCCACCTCAGTTCAATATGTGTCTGGGCTGCTCAATAACACCAATATCGGCATTAATCACAATATCACTGTGCAAACGTCCAGTTCAAATTCTACGGATGGGCTCGTTGCCATATTAGAAGTGAAAATAACAGGAAAGCCTGAAAATAGCGCGTGAGTACCTTTGGATCATTTTGGCGTCCCTCCTTGCTGAATATGCCCCAGCGCATCTCCCACATCTTTTGGCTGGCAGCTACCACCAATAGTACTGTCTCTCTCCGTCCTCCTTCTCTCTTTATAGATTTTGTCCTGGTGACGACACCCAATATCTCCTATCTTTGCAACATTCATTCCGGATTATGACTAACGAAACGACATTTACCTTCTCTCTGGCTAATAGAACGTATCATCTGCATCCTTCCCATATACTCTTCCTTCAAGCTAGCCTATGATGTTAAGCCCTCGCTCGATGTAAAGAATCGTGCTTGTAAGGACAATTTAGCTCTTTAAATACCTAGGGTACTCCGAATGGCATTGTCTTTCTTTACATGAGAGCGGCAAGCAAACTTGAGCAGCTGACATGACATTGGTCTTCTCTTGCTGCATACGTCAATTTGGCGCTCAGGATATAATTCTCCCGAGAAACATAGACCAAGCTATACTAATTTCTTTCTCATCCAAATTGAGGGCAACACTTCCTCGACATCTTCGAATCCCATTTTTCGGTACAATACTGCTGCACCTCTGTTCTCTTTCAGAACATCCAACACTATTGCCCTGTCATCTTCGTCAGATGATTTCCCGTTAACCCATTCCAAGGCCTGAGAAATCAAGCTTTCTCCTACGCCTCTTCGCCTGTGATCTGGATGTACCCACATACTGACAAGAGTGTGTGCGGAACCCGACCATGTCGCCCATGTGCGATCCTCCACGGACAACTGGTTCCATCGAGCCTTGAAGAACTCGGGTGGAAGGAGTGAGACTAATCCAACCCACGTCGCATTGTCGTCTTCGAGCGCTGAATCTACAGGCGTTTCAGGCGAGGTTGTCGCTATGAACGTTACTCTGTTGTGTATCCGCTCTCGCCATTGATCAACTGAGAATGTACGCTCCCGCTCTGCCTTGGCAGAGAAGTATTCCGGGTTAGTAGTGAGAGCGAGCAGGCGAAGTGAGGCGTATTTGGTGACTTGTTGATTTAAGGGAGGAAGGGGTATCTGTGCGACATTATATGAATGAGCCATGAGGGAGGCGGGAATGTACTAGCTAGACCCTTCAAGCTCGCATTTATTGTAAAGGCTTTTTGTATGCAATAACTGTTCTTCAAGACGACAAGGACGGAGTGCCATTAATCTGGCACTGACACTAAGCCTTATTTATTCTAGGCGCTCCTTCAGCAGTTGGCATTTAACGCCAAGATCACCAGGCATTATATGGTGTATGGCCACAATCAAGATTGGCCCAACCCAGTTTTAGTCAAGGAAGGCACCCTGGCTTGCTCTTAGGTGATGGTTGATTGAGGCTTGAGGGAGGTGTAGGCTGAAAATCAGCTTTAGACAAAGCTCAAGAGAAGGAGGTCGCTGGCTTTCGGGATATGCAAAGACCACAAAAAAACAATTTTCACGTCCATTCTTTTGGTCAATTTAGCGCCCACGAGCGCTCAGCCAACGCATGAATCTTTTGCCTCGCTTCCCGGCATTGATCGGCCTTCTAGCTATCGATACTATGATGGCGAGAGCCTGTGCAGCCCAAAATCAGGGCAATTAAAGTAGTAATAACGGCTAGAAACACTCATTTCTGTTCACTTAAGGCCAACAACTTCTAGAGATCTTGCACCGGCAAGTAATCGTCCCTCCGGCAAAGCCGGCATCTGTTTTACCGGATTGGTAATGGGTTTTTAATAATCTATTTGAGTAGATTTCTACTGTAGCTCTTGGTTCCACTTGGGCGCCATAAATACCCAAGAATAGTTTACAAAAGCACATTCTTTTCACAGAGACACGGGTGTTTTGGGGGACAACGGCTGATTGCGGCTGACGGCGACGGGGTCGGCACGTAGCCACGGTAGTTATTATGTAAGTAAATCACATGCGATCAGAAGCCGAATACAAGCCGAATACAGTTAGCGCTTATTTCGGATACTTGCTCTGTCAAAACAGCCACTCTTTAAACCCTTAGATGTGTCAGAAGAATCATTTTTCTCCTCTTAAACCTATCTAATTGTCAATGAGAGGCTCTAGTGGTGAGGTGCCCTATCTCGGTGACAGCCGTGCCAGTGATGCATGAGAATCCAAATGATTTTATCCGTGCACTTTCCGCCAACGTCGCCAACGCAAGCCAACATCGTTCCAGATGACATAAATACATAATTCCTATCCTCAAAATTCGACCACTTACTTGATCATAAAGCGGTGCTGTACAATAAACAGAGACTAACCAAAGAACTCGACATATCCCCGGCTTGGAGAGACCACGCCAATGATTTTGCTGTTCATCGAAGTAAAATCGCCTCTACTGTAAATGAATACATCTCTGCTTCTCGTCGAGCGTCGAAGACCAAGGGCCCGTTCGACATTGATTGATCCAAGGGCCAGCGCTTCATCCTTTCCTATAGTGCCATTGGATTCAAGTGCCGCCTATTCATCCGTCAGCAGACAAAAAACGATCCTCGGCAGACAGAACCTCACCCAAGCAACATCAAAACGAAGGTTTTTTGCGTCATATTCGTTATTAGTACCAATTGCAACATGGACCCCTGCTCTCAGCAAAGCGGTTATTTGACTGTTCTGGGTCAGAGGCGGACCCGGGGTTCTGTAGATGATCTCCGGTTACATATGGACTTTAGTATCCAAAACCTCGCTTACATTCGCTGAGATTCCCATGTCGTAGGGAATGGTCGAGGGGGGCTGAGAATCACGCTGATCCGCGCTTTGGCAATTTCCCCAGCCAATAGAGGTGCCTCCGCTCCACCCGCAAAAGTGAACTGCAAAGTTGAATTAATCTTACCTTCAACCTCGTGTTTGAGTTGGATCAACGAGGCCATAACGTCGGCACTATTGACCTGTACAACGAGGGGCAGTGAGCCCTTAAATATGATTTCAGTAAGAGGACCAGATAGTTGCAGATGCCTTTCCTCGCACTCACAGATCGAACCTTTTCCCAGTACTTCCCGCCATCTGAGCGTCCTAAAAGTTGCCTACGAAGCGCTGCCATCTGACTGGAGACACTTGGGCTGAGTTCCAAACTAACAGTGACGTGAAGGGCTGTGACTTCCTGGACGATTGCCCCATCGCCCAATGCATGCCTTGCACCAACGTCGAATGCAGCGGATAATCCTTGCAGGAAACCTGTGCCGGTTGGTGCAGTTATCGCCTTCGAGACGCCTCCTCGGTAAGCAAGTCTGTGTGATGTACCATCAGAGATACAGACACTATGGATTGAAGGAAAAATACTTGCAAGGTATTTCGACCTCCGAATTGCAATCCATCCGCCGCTCGGATGATAGTTTCTTGTCCAAGAATATCAGGAACGGGAACCTTTAACGGATCTTGCACGGACCCATCGTTGGTTGTAGGTTCTAAGCGAATTTCGACCAGGCCGATAGGGCTGCCAAAGGTAGTTAGCCCTGGAGAAAGTGTGCCACTTTCTAAGTCAAGGGTTTCGAAATCTCCGGAAGATTTGAAGAATGCCGAACAACATCTACATCGAGAAGATGAAAATTTAGATTCTGGCTCATAGCAAGAAATTCTGCCATCTTCGATCAGGACTGTCCAATTTTGGCTTTGCTGAGACGGGTCTTTGCCCTCGTCGAACAAAGTTTTGACCGCCCGTTCGTCTTGAAGTTCGATGTCCCAAAAACTTTTCACTCCGACAAGTCGTATATTCCGTACTTTTTTGTTAATGTCTAGTGGAGGAAGACCGTCCCATTTTATGGTATCTGCGATTTCCCTGTCCCAGTTAGGAGTTTGAGGTGGAAGTTGAAACGCAGCTGGCATGCTCAATGAATGCGGATCACTTATTTGAGGGATGCCGTCGATGTAGACCTGGGTTGGAGTGGCACCGAGCGCCAGGGGGTGCGAGTTCCAAATGACAAGGTCTATATCAAAAAAGGAAGCTGGAGAAAAGATTCTTGTGCTGATTTCTACGCACCTGCGTCAAAGCCTAAGATCCAAAAGTCTGAGTTGGGGCGATCAGTCCGAAAGAAGAAAAACTCATGTACCTTTCTCCAACTTGCCGACCCTCCATCCGACTCCGGCAACATTTGCAGGCGTAGAAGTAACACTCGCGATTGAGAGGCCAGAGTTGAGACCATAGTAGTGTGCGGCTTGCGCCTCGTACATAAGATAGCGACTGTTAAGGACTGGGTGGTCCGACTGAAAGGAGCAGACAATTACGAGCTACTTGAAACGTCCCAGGGGTGTGGACTCACTTTCATAATCACCGGAATCCCGCTGTCGGCCAGGATGCGAGCAGCAAATTCAGATCCCCTGTATGCTTCTCGCTTCTTTCTGCAATAGAAGAATACGTTGGCGATGATAGAATTCGAACTGGCTATTCTTTACCGTGCGTTTGCGGCGAAGATAGCTGCTGCTGGGGTGCCTCCCTTGACGTTGATGGCGACCGTCAGCGACATACGAAGAGGCGGTAAGAATCAGACGAACCCAAGTCTTCTTGAGTAGGTCGGGAACGAGATACGTCTCTCCAGCATGGTGGAATGACGCGATAGGGAACTGAAACTCATTTGAAAGCTGGAGAAAAAGTCAAGAACGACCACAATAATACCCATGACCGCACATACTCGAACGATTCCATCAAGATCGACAGACTGAAAAAAATGGCTTATTAGAATCGGACATAGGCAAGGACCTGAGCCCATACCTCGTAGCAGTGGATTGAAAGCTATGATAAGCATTGTCAGTAGCAACAACAGTAGCCACAAACGTCATCATGCGGAAATTAACCTTGACTCTACCCCTTAGCACATCAACTAGGGCCTCGAGCTCCAAGTCAACAGGGAATTGTGGAAGAGGATCCTCGAGACTCTTATGAAACATCATATCCTTCCAGCTCCGTCCCTCCGTCAGTCGTTTTTCAACTTTTTCGCAGACGGCATTTTGTTTCTCCAATAATGTGCGAGCTTCATCATATGCGTGTCGGAAATTCCAAGCGGCGTCCATCCTAGACTGGCTGTACAATCTGTCAGGGTTTTCTCCGCAGGCATGTCTAGCAAGGGATCAGCAAAACAAGAGCGGGAACCGGCATTTCTTACTTCATATGCCTCCAAGGAATGTAATCAATGTCTTCTGTCGAATTGATGAAGAGTGTACGGGGAGGTTCCAATACCATAGCAGATACTGAGCGTTCGGCTGTCGGTCTAAGTTTTATAAGCACGGCTTGGCCACCTGTGAAACCAGAATAAGAATGCTATTTAAATGAGGGAGATGTACATGTAGGGCGAACCGATGTTGTTAGCACTTCCTGGTAGAACTTGGGCAATTGTTACCCCTCCCGAGATAGAGAGTGCATAGGATTCATCGTGAGTGTTAAGCCCGTCCACGCTCCTTAAGAAGGGATTAATGGGCTGGTGACGCGAGTTTCCGTCTTTGGACCCTGTAAAGAATGTGATCGAATCTTCACGCTGTTCGAGAGCACCCACTCGTTACGCACCAGTAAGGGACGGAATCGAGTTGACTCCCAGATGGGAGTGCAAATCCACCAAACCTGGAGAAATCCACCGGCCCCCAGCGTCGATTTGCGTCAAGTTATCATTGGCCAATAATGCTGGAGGGACATATCCAATTGCCTGTACGACGCCTTTATCGAGTAAAATATCTCCAAAGACCTCAGTGCCGTTCCTATTACCGGTCAGGATTTTTGCATTTCTAATGAAGACTGGAGGTGTCCCAGGAACGAATCGGTCTGATACTGAGCGAGTGGAGGGATCATACTGGTCACTCTTTCCGGCTGACTTGTGAATCGATTTGCATTGGTGTATGAGTGCTGGGGATACCAGGTAGTGCCTGCGGTGGTGCTGGTGGTGAATGGCCAAGCAGAGAAAACCGAGACAGAATATCAAGAGCGATGAGAGCCATCGGCCTTGATTGTTGCTCATCGTTCGTCGGAAAGTTGGAATTCACTCTTCATTTCGGAGCTCATTTTTTTTCTATCCTGCAAGGTGCACAGAGCCAGACAATATAACATATTTCCTCTATGTCCCCCAGAAGACATACGTGGTGACGACAAGATTGGAGATGGCGTCGAAAAGAGCTTGCTGCCCGGGTAAGAACGGCGGATATCACTCATTTATTACTACGTGGTCGGAAGAAATATATAGAAAAAGGCAAGAGAAAAAAAAACGCGTGTATGAGGTGGTGGAGGATGAAAGACGTCTGACCGTTACCGTCATGTCAGTTTCTGCCCGGTGAGCTCGTTTGGTTTTGGATTCTGCCTCCTGCTTGAATTCTTCTAGGGCAACACAAGCGCATCGTGTACATTACTCAGATCCAAGGGTGCACATCTTTTTCTCTACCCTCTCGATATTCTTACAAAACTTTGGCTCAGGTTTTGGACCGATTCAAACGACGAATCCTTACTACACTCGATCCGAACCGCCTGCAGGAGTCGGATTTTGTGGATATTTCCTTTTACAAAAATTTTGGCCTGCGCCTTCGGTCGAATATCCCAGACAGCCCAGAGCCCCTTGTATCGTCACCCCTCAAATTTAGCTACTCTTGGTCCAGCCGATATGACAAAAAGCGTTTGTCTTTCCCTCCTCAATCCGGTGGTTTTTTCTATTATCACTCACCCAGTGACCTTTCTCCGTTGGCCGGGAGTATACGTTTTCGGAGGACCGATACCAGTAGCCCCGACAGATTCTCCAGTGGCGTCGATCTCTCAAAGCCCAATGGAACACCTTGGGACTATCCACTCCACAGATTAGCTCGCAATGCTGATGCTTCTCGTGCACTTATCCACGACGGCGTCGTGACCGAAGAGATATTAGCCGCCAATCGTAAGGTTTTTGGATCAAGACAAGCTTTCAAATGGACAACTCCTCTACTCTTTCATCTTTCTCAAACATTTTCTATCCCTCGAAATCAGAGGTTTACTTCCATCTTCGTCGTTGTGAACGATCAATTGCTTGGACCAGCTAAAATCTCCACCAAAAGTATTCTGCAGGAGTTTTGGGATTCCGAGACGGATTTGGATTCCAGTATCATAGGTCAGGGACGGCTTTACTGTACTCGACTGGATTTTCAAACATGTTCACCTTAGGGCATGCCCATGTTCGCCTTGTGCAATCCAGGTATGGGATCCTGGGTGCAGAGTTGTTAGCTGTACAACGTGCAGCCAATACGATTCCGCTGCAGGTGTTCAACAGAAAGCCTGTGGTGCTCAAGAGCTTTGGGGCTGTGGGGAACATTGAGCCTTTGTATTTTTTAGCACGAGGTTGATCGCCATACACGTTCAACGTGGTCGACTATATTTATTGGTAGCAGCTTTGCACTTTCATCATTCGTTCTTGACCCTCTCGCATGTCCACTAATAGCACCAACTCGTCGTTTCGGATGCCTAAATGGCGTGAGTCTTGGCTTGGGTCGCAGCAGACGGTTCTTAATATTCGTAGAGATTGCTATCCTGCAATTGGGCACCTTTGGAGTTATATGGCTTTTCCCCAAGCTTCCGGGAATTGGTAGATGGTCTTTTCGGTGTGCCGGGGAGATTTCGCTCATTCCAATCAAGTTCGTCGTGCCAGTGGGCTCCTTGCAATTTCACCAGATTGGCCTCTGCGACTCTACCCTGTCGCGCACTCTTTCTGTGAGGCACATTTACATTTCTTTCAAACGTCAATGTTCTTATATTATAGTCCATAGTGAAATTGCATCCCTATATTTTTCTTTGCATATTTAGTGTGATATTTTTTGGGCCCATCTCATTCATTCTTCCGCTGGTTGTCTTGCAAGATATGTCGATATATCTCATGCTCAGCACCATTCGAATCTTTCACGGTTATATTGAAGGCCAGTTCGAGTATCGCTTCACCGAACCATACTCAGGGTCTGACGTTGTCTGTAGTGTGGAACATTGCACGGTATTACTATTCAACGCAGAACGCTTTGGATTTTGCTCCCGATTGTCTAAAGTTACAGGAGATATTCGGCGTGTTGGAGAGGATGGCTGAAAAATATAATTATTGGACAACGATGCACAAGTCCCTGCTTGTGATTCGAGTAATGGCTGCGGTGCTGGCGCTGTATATCGTGTTATTATAATTATTTTTGATTGATCGTGAGAACATTGAAGGAAAGGCGTCTTCCTTTTCAAGTAAATCTGATCGTGACTCGAATGCAAAGGACTTTTTGGTCCTTCGCACCTTCCCTTCGTACCACATATCCTGTCCATCGAACACAGAGCTACGCGTCCAAATCTGTCAGAACAATGGCTACCGAGAACACTGGCACCCACAAGGACCCAGTCACTGGGGAAATGATATCCAAGAAGTAGGCCGAAATTTTTCAACTCTGCTGCTCTAATCGATGGGATTATCTGCAGCGAGCTTAAGCGCCGTGAAGAAAGAAGAAAGAAGGAAGCGGCGAAGGCTGCCAAAGCTGCTCCAGTACAGGCTAAGGTCAAGGACGATGATCTCAACCCAAATGTAAACTTTTTCTCCCTTTACTGTCTGAATGCTTGAATAACGGCTCATTTTTTTCGTAGCAATATTATGAACTTCGATCTCGTCAGATTCTTCAGCTGAAGGAAACCCAGAACCCCAATCCTTACCCTCACAAGTTCCATGTTACAAAGTCCATCAGCTCATACATTACAGAGTACGGTCCCGAAGGTAAAATTACTCCGGGGTCCAAGCTCGAAGGTGTTCAAGAAAGTCTTTCCGGTAGAATTCACAACATAAGAGCCAGTGGTCAGAAATTAGTTTTCTACGACCTTCACTCTGAAGGCCAAAAAGTTCAGATTATGGCTACGCAGCAGTACGCCCTTTCCTCCATATACTCTTCGTCGTTCTTTCTGACGTGCATGATGTCAGAGATGCTGCCGATCCAGAATCGTTTGTCTCCACACACGAGATATTCAAGCGTGGAGACATCGTCGGCGTCGTTGGGACACCTTCGCGCACCAAAAAGGGCGAACTCTCGATTTCGCCGTCTTCAGTGACTCTCCTGGCCCCAAACCTCCATCAGCTACCTTCATCTCATTTTGGGCTCAAGGATCAGGAAACGCGTTACCGTAAGCGCTACCTTGACCTTATTATCAGTGAAAACACTCGGCACATCTTTGTCACCCGAAGCAAGATCATAAATTACATCCGACGGTTCCTCGACGAGCTTGGCTTCATGGAAGTTGAAACACCCATTACATCTCTGCTCGCGGGAGGAGCTACCGCTAAACCCTTTGTCACCCACCATAACGACCTCGACCTTGATTTATACCTCCGTATCGCCCCAGAATTGTACCTTAAGGAACTCGTTGTCGGTGGTCTGGACCGTGTTTTTGAGATTGGTCGCGTCTTCCGCAATGAAGGTATCGACCTCACTCATAATCCCGAGTTTACCATTTGTGAATTCTATATGGCCTATGCGGACATGTACGACCTTATGGACATTACGGAAGCAATGGTCGAAAATCTTGTCAAGTATCTGACCGGAGGAACCAAGATATTGTATCATCCTGACGGAAACAAGGGTCAGGAGGGTGCCAAAGTCCTGGAGCTGGACTTTCAGCGACCGTGGAAGAGATACGACATGATTGAAACTCTCGAAGAAAAATTGGGTCTCAAGTTCCCATCTGGTGATACCCTCCATACCGACGAGGCTAACAGCTTTTTGCGCGACCTTTGTGCCAAGGTTCGTGCTTTTTAGTGTCTTGCTTTCATCACTGAGCTTCTGATATATCTAGCATAACGTGGAGTGCAGCGAGCCGCGAACCAATGCGCGCCTTCTGGACAAGGTACCTCGTTCTTTATTTCTATTTGTTGCAACTTCGTTCATGCTGTTTCAGCTTGTGGGCGAATACATCGAACCGCTATGCATCTCCCCTGCCTTCATTGGTGCGTTTAAACTCTATATGATCTCATTAGTACCGTCGCTCATACTCTTTTTTTCAGTCGGACATCCCCAGGTCATGTCACCCCTTGCTAAATGGCATCGTTCCCGCCCTGGGCTGTGCGAACGTTTCGAGGGATTCATGTGTGGGAAAGAATTCTGCAACGCATACACGGAGTTGAACGATCCGTTTGAGCAAAGACTAAGGTTTGAGGAGCAAGTGCGCCAGAAGGAACAGGGTGATGAGGAAGCGCAAGGAATTGACGAGACGTTTATTGACGCGTACGTGTCCCCTTTTGAGTTATTTTTCCGCTACCTCCCTCAAATTATGTTTAGTCTGGAGCACGGTCTTCCTCCTACTGGAGGTTGGGGTCTTGGTATTGACCGTCTAGTCATGTTCTTGACTGATTCTACTAGTATGTTTCATTGAATAATCAAGTGGATTCGTGTTCTCATAAATTTTCTCTTAGACATCAAGGAGGTGCTACTTTTCCCTGCTATGAAACCAATAGAGGCTGCACCACCTGTGCCCGGTGTACCAGGGCCAACACCTGCTCCATCTGGACAAATTTGACGAGGATGCTTATCTTGAGACTGGTATCGATCTATGTGCATACTGTAGTAGTCACAACCCTGTTACAATTCACTGGATAATATCTCCCTGCGTTTGACGAAATTTATATCCAGTATATTTGATCTTAATAACAGTTACACTTCCGTCCCTCTCCTTGGTCCCATTCCTCAGTCTGCTCTATTTAAAGATAATAGTATCTCTTGTGCCTGCTACTGCCACTAGAGGACCTTCGGTGGTGCCTGCTCGAGGACGACGACCTAGAGGCAACAATGACCGCGGGTTGCGCGCCTCCGTAATAGGGAGAAGGATATCCATACGGAGCGCTGTACGATCTGTGGTGATACGAAGGAGTAGGAGCCGTGATGTATTGCTGCCGTGGCTGCATTACGACAGGGGGCGCGCCATAGAAATTGTGCTGCACGGGCACTGATACCGGCGGGCGGGAGGAGTAGTGGCTATGGCCGTAGTATGAGCCATGGTTCGATGGCGGTAGTGGAGGGGCATAGTGGGGCTCGTAGGAGGATGATGAATAGGATGAACTGGGATATATGACATTCGATGGTGGGGAACCGTATATGAGGCTGGACGGAGGAGAGCCGTAAGTGGCGCTTCCTGCGTGTGACCTGCTGAAGAAAGGCATTGTGAAGATGTCAAAAGTAAGTCGTCAAAGGTCGTCAAAGGTCGTCAACAACCGTAAAGTGATATAGGCCAGCTATAGATCAGCCCCTTGGGGGGACAGATGGTCTACCTTTATAGTCCCAGTGAACCGCATCATTAGATCAGCCTCTTGTAACTGTCCGGCGCCATCAGCACCGCTCATCCACATCTAGGGTCGCGCTTTGGAGATGAACACTGCCTGTGCCAAAGTGCTATTCGCGGGCTCTGCTGAACAACGGACCGTTCCTCGTGTTCCAGGACCTCTCAGCACAGGATAATAAATTGCGCTGCATTATACCCGAACAATTTTCTGGGCTTTTGCTCATCCCTTTTACATGGTATCATCCTAAATGTTTTCAGTTTTCTGGGGTGGCTAAGCCTGGATTTTAGCCAACAAATTTGGTGTCCGGAACTGATCAGCTTGGGCATGTTCAGCTGTGCAGCCACTGCAATACTGCTTGGAATGATCGGAGAAAAATTGGTTGCTGGATAACTTTGGGGTGAAAGTACGAGACCGGTGAGTTCCGATTTGGGACCACTGCTGGGCGCCCTTCCCAGTTGCACCGAGTATTCAATATCGTTATCATTATTGCCGTTACACTGCGGTACTTGTACTCACATCTTCCGCAACATCAGTCATTTCTCTTGCCAACCGACTACTGGCCGGACTCGTGGAGGATTAACTGGAAGTGGGGCGAGTCGCGTCGCAGATGAAAGTGTCCTGACCCAGGGCGAGGATGGAAATTGGTTTTACGCTTTCCGGCATTGGAGCATTAGCTTTTACTCGGTGTCGTTCTTATGGTTCACGGGCGAGAACGGCAAAAGGCCCTAACTCGAACCCCAAGAAAACTTGAAAAATGCTATGTAGTCGAAAACAATAAAAGGCCCTAGTGAATGCTCTATGTTTCCGCCCTGTTGGGTGTGAAGGTATAATCTTCCGCCATTAGTTGCACAATATGATAATTGCGAGAGATTATACGTCTCTTTGATTTCCTCCCGTTCGAGAATTCATCAGGCCTCCAGCAACCCATTCATATACACCCAAAAAGACTGCACCCCCAGCAGATATCCATAGCGTCCTTGGCACAATACCAGCGAATAATGCACCCGCACCTTCTTGGAGAGATATGGTTCGGAAGCGGGTAAGGAGGCCGGGAGAAGGCAACGTGGGATCCTGTAAAATGGGTGTTTGATTAGACGTTATCAAACGATTCAGCGATTAGGAACAAACCCTCATGTCAAGCATGATTCTTGTCTTAAGGACGTCCAAAGGTGTAGTCGTCGCAGCGGCTAATCCGCCGGCAATACTGCCACAGATGGCAGCTTCATGAGCGTAGAGGGGCTTTCGACCGAGGTAATTGGAGAGACGTGATTTCAGAAATTCATAAAGAGGGAATTGAAGCGAAGTGAATGGTATCTGCAGGATTTGAGTACTTGTACGTCACCCATCTGGGGAAGAAGCACACCTCACGCATGACTGTTATGCCAAAACCCTTGTAGAAACCCCTAATTCCATCAGTAGTCCATAGAATGCGCGCAGCTGCCAGCGAAGAGGATCCAGTTCCATATGTGGAAGTCTGCATGCGTGTCTTGATGACCTCGGTTGGAACGCGAATCAAACAGGCTGTCTAGAATCATAAAAAACATTACTCTCAGCCAAACACGATCTGAATACGCACGATCTCGCCGAGCGAAGCAGAGACGACATGGTTGACCGGGGCCAAGTTCTGGGAGAAAGGCAGAACGGTCTTCAGGGTATCGTATGTACAAAAGAAAGTCGCAGCGCCTGGCGCACTTCCCACTCCGACACTGCCAATGCCTTTGTATATTCCTCTGAATCCGCCGGCGCGAGCAAAGCCTTGAGAAGATTGAAGACGGGTTTTGAGAGTGTCGATTGGAAAGAATAAAAGATCAACTGCAGTTCCAGCAGCGGCACCCGCAACTAGGGATTCAAAGAATGTAGGCGACATTGGTCAAGTTGAGGAGTCATTCTAAATTTAATTAGATGATTTTCTTTTTCTTTTTCAAGAAGAAGGCCAGTCACGTGGTCAATTACTCACTGACACGGGCGTGCGCTCTTGACCACCATCCCCAATGTCTTCGACATCGACCTCCCCGCCCCCTTCAGTTTTTAGTTCTGCTCTTAGGAGCTCTGCTGACCTGCTCAGCACTGCCGCGTCAAGCCCACCGCCTAGTGGCGTTAAAGAAGAAGAGGACATCACGTTGGATAATGTGAGACACGCTTCAACTTTTTTTCTCTACCAGACCTCACCGAACAAATAGGCTATCGAACCCATCAGTTTGGATGAACAGGTATATATACAAGAATACAAGGCTGCGGTTATCAAAATGACAGCTGAACTCCGTTCCAAGGATGTCGACGCGCGTTTCAAACGTTTAGATTTCGTCCTCGAGAAATCTGCCATGTACTCCCAAATGCTCAAGGCCGCCATGGATGACGCGAATAGCAAAATGTACGACTACATTGAATCTAACCCATCCAAATCAAAGTCCAAGAAGAAGGGTACAGCAACGCAAAAACGGGGCCGAAAACGCGCAATTGTAGAGTCAGATACAGGGGAAGACGATGACGATGACAACGAAGCTCTCTCTAGCAAGCGAAGAAAAATATCGGACAATGGAGCTGACTCCACACAGGCAGCACCAGTTCTCAAACAACCTAGTTTAGTGACAGGGGCCATCTTGAAACCTTACCAGCTTGAAGGCGTTCAATGGATGGCGTCGATGCATAATAGTGGATTTTCTGGAATTTTGGGTGCGCTTCGGTTCTATTGCATGTTAGGATACATGCTTATTGTGACGTCTAGCGGATGAGATGGGTCTGGGCAAGGCGAGCTTTCCAATTTCAAGGTTGTTACACATCGGCTCACATACAGTTGTAGACACTCCAAACCATCGCATTTAGTGCTCACCTTCGTTCGGTCCACTTTTTCATGCCTTTCCTTATCGTGTGTCCTCTCAGTGTTCTGCAAAATTGGGTCGACGAGTACGCGAAGTTTGCTCCAGATGTGTGTCTTTTTCACAGTGTCTTTAAAAGTCATCTAAAAATTTGTCGACAGATCCCAGTGTGCATGTATCATGGTACTCCGTCTGAGAGAGCAGCCCTCCGTCGGGACGTGCTGCGAAATGACCTGTTTACCGACAAGAGCATCTCTTCCAATCCTGATGCTGACGACCCCGGTAGTCAGGCTTCCTCTCCGCGAGGGAGGGGAAGAACTAGAGGTAGAGGCAGAGGCAGAAGAGCTCGCGGTGGCGCACGGAAATCTGTTCCAAAGCCGGAGAAAACCGAGACCGATGATGATCCCGAAGCTTACACTCCAGAGGAAATCGAACGAGCGCTCAAGTTTCCTGTGGTTGTCACGACGTATGAAATGATTATCAAGGATCGAACGCATCTTTCAGCCTACAGCTGGGGCTATATTGTCGTGGATGAAGGACATAGGCTCAAAAACCTTGACTGCAGGCTCACTCAGGAGATTAAGAAATATCCAACCGCTTCCAGGATGATCTTGACTGGAACCCCACTGCATGTGAGTAGGATCTGAGCTGTCATCTTTGCTTCGAATCCTCATCCGCCTATAGAATAATCTGTCCGAGCTTTGGTCTCTACTTAATTTTGTACTCCCGGATATCTTCAACGATGTTGACTCTTTTCAAGCTTGGTACGCTTGACGAATCAGGAAAATTGTTGTCGGTCCTCATATACTATCAGGTTCAATATCCCGATGATGCAACAGTCCCTTGGCACAGATCGCACAGCTCGAATCATTGACACTTTACACGCCATCTTGAAGCCATTCCTCCTGCGCCGACTGAAAGCTGATGTTGAAACAGATCTCCCGCCAAAGAAGGAATACGTTCTTTATGCCCCTCTCAGTGTCCTCCAGCGAGTGGCATATGACGAAGTCTTGAATGGAACACTCAGGGCGTATCTAATGCAGAATAAAGATAGCGCAACAGATGAAACAACATTCGAGGACGCCCCTAGAAAACTCAGATCTAGGGGACGTAGAAGTTATGTTATCGATGAAGATGATGACGATGAATATTTTGAGAAGCTGGAAAAGGGTGAGATTGAACGTCAGCAGGCAGAGAAGGCGGTCGACCTTACCAAGCTGCAGCAAGCACATCAAAAAGAGCTCGCGCGTTTGTGTCTTCTCATTCCTCAATCTTTTGCTTTCTCAACCAGCTTGTAGGTAAAAAGGTGAACAATATGAAGTTGCAAAACACAGTGATGCAACTTCGGAAAGTCTGCTCGCATCCATTTTTATTCGACTGGCCTCTAGATCCAAAGACTTTGCAACCCATTCTCAACGATGAATTGGTTTCAGCTAGCGGTAAAATGATGGTGCTCGACCGTCTTCTCAGCGAATTGTTCAAACGCAAACATAAGGTTTTGTTGTTCAGCCAGTTCACCACGATGCTTGACATTATCGAGGTTTGTCTCTCTTCCATATCCTCGGTGGACTTGGAATTCTGATAATCTGCAGGACTGGGCCCGGGAACTGAAAGGATGGGTGATCTGTCGTATAGATGGTTCGTGCTCTCCGGGAGAACGACGAGAGCAAATGATGGCATTCCAGAACGGAGGAGACGCTCCTGGTGCACCCCACCTCTTCCTCCTCAGTACGCGAGCCGGTGGTCTTGGAATCAATCTTGTCGCTGCGGATACCGTGATTTTCTACGACCAAGATTGGGTAACAATCATTCTCACTACCTGTGTAACGCTGCTGAGGATCTTTTCAGAATCCCCAAATGGATGCTCAAGCCCAAGACCGAGCACACCGCATTGGCCAAACAAAACCCGTCCTCGTATTTCGATTGGTTAGCGCGCATACGATCGAAACGAAGATAATGCAGCGGGCTTCTGAAAAGCGGCAGCTTGAGGCACTTGTTATTGCTAAAGGTACATTTTCTTCGTTATCCTTCTGGAGGGATCTCATTTCGTTTCTTTTAGGCAAATTTAAGAAGCCCACCGCAGCTGCCAAGCTGAACGGCAAAAATGAGACTATTGCTGAGATGGCTGCTTCTCTTCTGCGACTTGAAGGAGAGCAGATTGATGTGGTGCCCAACACTCGCGAGGGAAAGGCTAATGTTCTGAGCGATAAAGACCTAGACACCTTGCTGAATCGGTCGCCTGAAGTGTTCACTGATAGAAGGAAAGGCTGGACTTCGGCTGATGCTCGTGGAACTACGAAGACAGCGTTTGCAGTATATGAAGCACCGAATAACGAGGGCAACGATGCGCTGACAATGATGTTGGGCGGAGCTGTCGAGTAGGACGTAATGATCCCTTACAGATATTTCTTCTTGGATGGCGGACAGATTTGAATAGGGCAACTTCTAATTGTATGTTTAGAGCAAAGTTGTATGTACATAAAAAATACCTGCAGTACAAGGAACATTAATTGTTAAACAAGAGTCGTCCACCATGCGGAGTCCGAGTTTAAGCCCATGGGCGCCTCTCGCTCTCGCGCGGGAGTTTCGGAAAGAATACCTGCATGCGTCAGAGCTGTCATCTTCCTACCGTGTGTTGGATCATTTCGTTCCACCCATTCCGAAGATAGGTCCTTGACTTCCTGTACAGGAGGATATGTGACCATCGGCAACGGTCTTGCGATACCATACGCAGTCGTAGGTGGAATACAACCCAAGGATTTCAACCACTGACCAACAGCAGCCAAAGATACTCGAACTTCGTATGAACCTCCATCCTGCGCCTGCGATTAGTATGCCTGAGACAACACTATGAAAATCTACGAACGGTTATAGTTTTGCACAAAGCGACGTTGACCCCGTACGCTAAAAGATAGGCTGCGGCGTGATCGAGAGCCTGCATTGGAAACACTCTTGGTTGCGAGTGGGTCCTATTGAAGGTCTTGCCTTGAAATTCACTGTAGGCTTCTGCTTCAGCCAAGTTGAAGCCAGTAGCGGTTTGAACCAAAGAATCGAACTGAGTGAAAGGATCAATACAAATTTTCCAAAAGACTCGTTGCAGAGCTCTGTACCCCTCTTCTATCTTTCCAAGGGCCATCCCACCCCCAAGCACAAAGACTTGCGCAAATTATGCCATGTTCGTGTTTACGCTTCATTCCAACAAGCTCCTTTACTCCAAACCCCTTCTTGTTCAGACTACCCGGTCGATAAGCCTGGAGAAAAACGTCCGCATCTCTCGTCAGTCTCTGGAGATCTGCCCTGTCCCTTTCTTGCGTGAGATCAAGTTGAGTAGTTCGTTTACCGCGGGATGTGTCCACATCAATATTGGGGAGTGCGGGGAGATTTGGGGAGGTTACTAGCAGCACCTCTGCCCCGTAAGCTAATAGAAGTTTCGCAAGGAAAACTTGGAAACAAAATGTATATATAACATACCAGCCAGAGCCCTTCCGGCAATCGGTCCAGCTAAAACTCGACTAAGATCCAACACTCTGATACCCTCGAGGGGGTATATTGGCTTAAATTTAACCTTCTTCCGCTTCGGAGCATCGCCTATTTTCATAACCGTAACTGGAGGTGTATCGCGTAAAGCGATTGCCTGCGGATGCTGATTCCATTGCTCGAAGGATCTGAGTGCAAAGGCGCACATCCCAGCCTGAGCTGCTGCATCTTCAAAATCAACAGCGTTCCACCGGAGCAGTGCGTCCTGGACCTGTTCTCTTGTTGTTTCAGCAGAGTCTGGCAATTTTAGAATATTCAGTATCCCATGGCGATGACTAGGAGGTGAAGTATAAACATGAGAAACTACGTCGCAGAATTGGCTTCCTTACTGTGGAAAGTTGGTATGGATCCGTACAAAACTGTCGTCTTTAGTCTTGTACAATCCTGCAATCGAGTCCCAGATCGATCCCGGAAGTTGATTGTCTAGTGTATAGTATGCCTCGCTACCTAAGAAAGGCCTTGATATTGTTTCAAAGATAACCGTCTAGCGCTCGATACGAACGGAATTCAAGAACAGCATGCCGAGCGTTGACAGTAATGGTCTGCCTAGTGCCTGTTTGTAGTTCATGGAAATGGGCTGCAGAAAGCGCGGCGAGACCTATCGTAGTCTATAAGAGTCAAAAGAGAAAAAAATATCAAAATGTGTAGGAAAGCCCCTGGAAGTCGTACAAGTCGTACTTGAGCCGCACTGGCGATCTTGAAGGAAGAATTGACCGCGGTATCAGGATCCTCACTCAGAGTCAATTTTTGCAGGCATTCTTGGGGAAGACCTCCACCGGTGGAAAGCCAAAGAGACCTGACAGCGTTGATGGTTGGGGGCATCACAATATAACCCGAAAATTACCAGGTTTCGTTCGTTCGAGTCACAGAACGAGTTTGTCGAATAAATGTGTATAAATGTGATATACAAGTCATCGACAGGTATACATCGATGGGCAAGTTCTCAACTACATAGACAATTTCGACAAAGGTTGCATGGTTGGGGTTTGAGCGACTTGCGTTTTCCCTTTCTCCCTCCTTCATCTAAACATGCCTAGAATGAGCACATACACACGCAGCAGACAACAGAAAACAGACACCGAGCCGACCGGGTCAGTACAGGCAAAGGAATCCTACCCAGAAAAGCAAAGAAGAGTAAAGAGTAATCAACGTAAGTTGAAAGAAAAAGAGAACCAATAATAACAAGCAACACTTGGATACCGATGTTGAAATTGAATAATAATAATAGAGGAGCGAGATTAAGCGGAAAAAAAAAAAAACTATAAAGCGGGGGGAAAATAGAAACTAAAACAAAGCGTTTGTGAGAGAGAGACAGCAAGCACTTTGTTCGTTCTATATTGTCCACTGGGAAGGTTGAATGACTCAGAATTGAAAGGTAACGACGAGGCCGAACGTCATTCTCGTAAGAGTCATGATTAGTAGTGAAAATCATCTGAGTCAGTGAATGGTGAGGGCACCGTCGGTTCTCTACCAGTTCATACTGCTCTCCCTCAAAATTGGTGCGGAAATCGCAGCTGGAGCTACGTTTCGCCTCTGCGACATTTGACCGTTCCTCATATCAAACTGGGTATCATCCGTACGCTCAGCGCCCTGATAACCCCGAAGTGAATCTTCCGCGAAATAGAAGCTCCTCCTGCGTTGGCCACCGACACTGTCTTGATCAAAGTCGCGTCCATCAGGTCTGACACCAGCGTTGTCTATGGGATCAGACAGACGACGATGAGCAAGTTCTTGGCGACGCTTGAATGATCGATAGATGAGGAACCCTAAGACACATATCGCGATAGCGCCAAGGGACGTCGTCACACCGATAATAGCATCTTGCCTGCTCTTGCTCCCAGAAGAAGTGGCACCGGTGGCGCTGCCGCTGGATGAAGATGAGCCGCCTGAGCTGGGCGCGTCTTGGGGAGCGATCGAAAGGATGTTCCAGCCGCCGTTGACCCGTTGAGCAAGCTGCTGAGCAACATTATTGGCAACACCATTGTAAAAGGCAGACTGACGGGCTCCAATCTGGTCTTGGAGGCTGGAAACGTAAGAGGTGGGGATGTATACAAGATACATCGTCTCCAAAATATCGGCATCGGAAGGACCGGTATAATCAGAAGGGATATTCACTTGTAAAGTCCATGACTTGACTTGATCAGCTAGATCTCGGTCGTCAGCCTTTGGGTAAACGGAAGAAAAGCAATACACGTACCGGTGAGCCCTAATGCGGTTTGAATAATAGCAGGCATGAACCCATATATTTGACTGCTAGCCTGACCGTTGCTGGCAACGAACTTCCAGTTGAGTCCGAGGTCGAACAAGATACTGACTAGCGTGTAATCCGATAGTTGTTCACTAGACGACAGCTGGTCCTGGGGATAGATCCGATAAGGCAGATTGCTGGGCAAGGCCGCAGTAGCCAAAGGTTGCGTGGCAGACACAGTACTTACTTCCACCGTCGTCGTTGCTTGATCTGGGTCGGTGAAAGTTTGGGACGTGGTAGTCGGGATCGAAGCTACTGCAAGTGAACTCTGCGTGAGGACAAATGACAAATCCGACGGGACTGAGACTATAGTGAATGAAGTTAGGACGCTGGTGCTAACAAAGGTGGTCGTTCCATTATCGACAGGTACAGTTCCAGAAGGGAAAGATATGGAAACCGTGGACGAATTCGCGTTTAGGGTCGAACTACCAGTCACAGAGGCGGAGTCTGTGATCGAAGCCGAGGTAGTATTGCTGTCAGTCACTGTAGCAGAAGCCAAAGCAGTAGTACTGTCGGAGACGGTAGCAGAGGCCGGAGCAGTAGTACTGTCAGAGACGATAGCAGAGGCCGAACTAGTGGTACTGCTGGAGACTGTAGCAGAGGCCGAACCAGTATCACTGTCGGAAACTGTAGCAGAGGCCAAAGTAGTGGTACTGCCGGAGACTGTAGCAGATGCCGAAGCAGTATCACTGTCGGAAACTGTAGTCGACACAGACTCTGTCGCACTGGAAGATGTTGGGAGCGAAATTGATGCTGAACTAGACGACGACAACGAACCGGTTGGGATAGAGGAAGGTGTATCCGAGGCAGAGGTGGATAGAGGAATGGATATCGTCGGAATGGAAATGGAAATGCTGAGGCCAGAAGAGTCGGTGGCAGTGGTGGTTCCAGTGGGGGAAACAGTGGACGAATCAGTGAGTGATGGGCTAACTGGATCAGTGGCTGTGGAAGTCGAAACCGGTGGGGTCAAGGATGGGAGTAGACCACTATCACTGCTGGATGAAGAACCAGCACTAGAAGAGTCAGTCGGGATAGCAACTGTAGAGCTACTCGTAGATGACAAATCTGACGTGGTCGTCGGGAGCAAGGTGATCGACAGAGAAGGAATCAGATCGCTGCTCGAGGAGTCGCTCGACGAAACGACTGTAGAGCTACTCGCAGAATCCGTCGAGGTAGTGCTCGATGTGTCTGACGTAGACGACGGGAACAGTGTGAACGACGGGAGCGTTAGGGTAGGGAGTAAACCGCTGTCACTGCTAGAGGAAGAGGTCGAACTGCTATCACTGGACAGGCCAGAAGCACTCGCAGTAATGACTGCGGAGCTGCTAGCAGATGCAGCTGAGCTCGCAGAAGTGTCTGAACCTGACGACGAGAGCAGGGGTAGGGAGGAGCCTCCAAGAATACCGGACCCGGTCGACGTAGCAGAATTACTATCAGTAGTGACAACTGTAGTGGACGTGGCACCAAGAACACTCGTTATGGCGGAATCCGAGCTGGAACGAGTATCGGAATTGGACGAGCTGGCGGAACTGGATGAGGTCAAACTACCACTGGAGCTGGTAGAATCAACCGAAGAGGATGCGCTGGATGAAGTACCAGCATCACTGGAGCTTGTAGCGCTCGTTGAAGTTGAGGGCGAGGGCGTGGGAGATGCACCCAAAGCGTCGCCAGCGGCGTCTCCAATGTCCGAAACGGCGTCACCCAAATCTTGCCCAAGACCCTGAATGACATCTCCAAGACCACGAGAGATACGATCTACAGATATGGGCAGAATAGAGAGAACAAGAGAAATGGAATTTAAACAAAAATTAAAAAGACGAAAAAATCAAAATAATAATAATAAAGATATTGCTCACCCAGAAAAGACCTTTTACCGGGATGAGACATGGAGCGCCTGGCAAAGGAGTTTTGGGCGGAAGAATGGAGAGCATTGACAATGGCAAGGCAGAGAAATAAAAAATAGATAGATGGAAGAGATTTCATGGCTGGTTTGGGCTGGTGTTAATTACTTGGTATTTTTGCTGGATGGCAGGACGCAGCCGCTATGGCACTGCTGGTAAATAGTAGACGATCTGAAGGAGTGTAAATTGCGCAAAGGCAAAGGGTCTGAACACTGCTAGCGCAGAAGCTAGAGCCAGAGGGTGAGAGCGAAGTTGATGGCAGAAAATAAACAACCGGTTAGCCGTGGGTAAATCAATTCTGCATTTAGCTTGCCCCTAGGCAATTTATATTCAACAACAAAAAAGGCATGTAGGCACTCATGTTCATACACAGCAGACAGTACTGGACATAACATATAAGTAACAACATGGATAGACGGCCGCAGTGCCGTTTAGATGAAACCAATCTTCAACAAAATCATCAGTCAACTGCCACACATTTTTCTGACACAATCAGTACCTTATTCGCAACATCCAAAGCATCGTGGTCCGCTGTCAGACGCACGTATGCCTTTTTCTTGCCATCGGGTCTGTGCAACAAGTTCATCAGCCATCGAACAAGATCTCATAACTAGCGGCTTCACCTGATCAGAGTGTTCACTTTCGCCGCTTGGACGTCGTACAGCTTTTTCACCGCGTCCTTGATTTGGCGCTTGTTCGACTTGATGTCCACTATAAACACCAGAGTGTTGTGCTCTTCGATCTTTTTCATCGCAGATTCAGTGTTCAGAGGCCTAGTAATAATAAACTTCAGTGAGACAAAAAAAGAAAAAGACCAGAACCTCGCTCACGATACAATCGTCCTGAATTGATCCATCCTGGGAACATGAGGCACGCTCTTTCTTGGGTACTTGGGTGCCCTCGGGAGGCGCAAGGTCTTTGGTCGGTGGAATGAAACAGAGAATCGCGTTTTTCGTGAAGAGTGCGAGTGGGCACCCTGCAAAGCAGCCTTTTTAGCAGCCTTTGCCTTCGAGTCGGTTGCTAAGAATCAAGGATCAGCGGGAAAAAAACATCCTCATCGTGCGCTAAACGCACCCTTGGAAGTCTTGGAGGGAGCAGCCTTGCCTTTGGTGGTTTTGTCGTGGCCATGGCGCTATGAGAATCAAGTCAGTCTCCTGTTCAACAAGGCTGTCGCCTGGCTCTAGCAACCGATCTGCCTGGGAGGTCGGCTCAAAAGTTCGTCATCCAGTCCAAATATTTGGAATCCAGCCCATATTTCCCAGCCAAATTCCTCAAAAACGTATAAACAAGCGGGTACGTCCCTCCAGAACAACATGGAGCCATTTCGAGCAGCAGAAAGACGCACCTGTGGTGGAATGGGTTGGATCGGGGAGCGGTCTTGAGGAGTCGAGGAAATTTTCGGCGCTCGACTTTAGCGCCATAGTCACACGAGACAGCGACAGTGCGTAACATATCAAGTACTACTGTACTTATCTACTCTGTACATTCTTGATTATTATAATTAACTTTGAAGTAGTACGATCCCGTCTGACATCCTCACAGTGCTCCACGCTCGACTCCGACTCTGGATCCAAAGCAAACTGAATCGTCTCCAGCCGCTTCACTATTGGCATCCGCACCGTTTGCAGATATTTGCAGAGCTTGCAATATTTGAATGGGGCCGAAATCATCACTCTGGCCTGCTTTCCTGAGACTGATCGTGATTCGGGACATCATCGCAACCTAGATTCGAATGAGCTCGCGTTCCCGAACGACAACAGACTCATCAAATTCTGAGATAAACCAGCCGGGTTTTCATGTACAAGGAATCAAAAGAAGTGAGTAGAGAAACGAAAGTAGTTCTCACAGAAAGTAATAATTAGTCGATTGAAAACAACGGGCTTCTTTCCAGAGCATGCTAACTGTGCAGTGATATTCTTAATCCCCGCTGGCGCGGCTAGAATCATTACCGTCAGGATCACATTGACCATAAAGATGACACTATATCTGGTTGAACCCTAAGTAGCTTCGGTTACTGCAGAATAATAGATCAAGCCGTCCTCAAATATCTTCTTCACAATGAACGAAGCACCTCTCGCCCGTAAGCTCGGGAGTGTTCGGTTCATCGTGAGATAGTGTCGTATAAGAGGGGAATCCAGGCTGATGCGCTTGCCCAGCCGCTTCTGCAGCACGCATAATCGTCAGCTGCTCAGAGACGGTCAAAGAGCGCTCGATAACGCTCAGCATCCAAAAATAGGAAGATAGTACGTACAGTGGACTTTGGCCTGTGGATTATGCCGCACAGCTAATGAAAAAACCTGAATGAACAGCCTGTCAATTTGTAACCATGTTTTGGCAAACTTACGTTCACCTCGAATGCCAGTCTGAATAATGAAAATCCCAAGCAGAATGCCGGTAATTAATCGGTTATGAGAATATATATCGCTCTCACTCTGCGAGACTTGAATTGTAGTGAGTAAAAAGTGCCGCAGAGTGCAAAACTTACCGAATGAGCATCATTGCACCCACAACCTCGACAGCAATCGCCACGGTGGTACCTTCGTACCAAATAAAATGGTGACATATCTAGAATTGAGAATGAAGAAGGATATATATACGTCGAATGGGGTGCTAGACCCACCTCGGGTGTCCAACTGAGCGATAAATAGGCTGCGGAAAACATCAGTGCGATTTTGGGAACGACTGTGAAACACGAACCGTAGATATTAACGATAAAACTCAGATGTGTAAAGTAACAGTTCTGTGGAACTAACTTCTGCGCTCGATAATAGGGAACCTAGGATCAGCTCACAAATAAGAAGAGATATGTTACTAGCCAGACAAGATTGAGCAATGACGAGACTCTGAATCACAAGAAAGGTGACATACTTAGTCCTTTACGATTTTTCCATATGTACTCGACCTGGGACGAGGCGTCATGGATGGAAAGGGAGAAGGACCGGAAGGATTATACGCACTTCGTCCGAGAAGGTGAGAATGTGATCCCACACCAGCACTGTAAAGCTTGCCAATCCTATATACTTTGGAGACTTGGTTGAAACCTCTCTCTCGAAGATGATATACATTACATACATCGGTGCAAATACTGAGGAGAAAATGAACAGTCAGTTGGTTGAGGTTGCGCGACCTAGGAGCATCGATCGCTTACGATTGCAGAACGTCGGATAATTAGGCATCTTTGCGCAATTCGAATGAGAATGAGGGAAAAGTAGATGGAAAATACTTTGCTCTCTTGCATTTTGTATCCACCGGTGCCGTGGGGTATCATGAAGGCACTCACTTGCCAGCGCCAAAGCAGCGGCAAGTGCGGACTTTTCATTCGGTAACTCACGGCAAAGTCACCCAGTTTGGTTGGTGTTCTGGATTGCGTCGCTTCAGCTATACCCTACAGTTATCCAAATTAAATATCATTATATCCTCCGCACCTGCCTCCACTAATTCATCCATAATTTGCGCCAGTCTCTTCTTCTCAACCATACTGCTGACAGCAACCCATCCTTCCGTCTCTAACCGGCTAATCGTTGGAGCCCTTCTGCCAGGCGTGATGGCAATCGCTGCAGGGAGCTTCTCCCGCTCGATATTGTATTGACAAACGGCGTATTTGCCAGCGGCTATTACACCTTTGATACGGTTGGTAATGAGATCGATGAGACTAGAATGAGCGGTATTCTTTGATACTCTGGACTTGATAAGAACTGCCTCAGTATCAAGAACGGTGGCGATGGCATGCAGACCTGCTGCGCGCATCGTGTCTCCAGATTCTGACGTAGAGGCTCAGAAATGAATAAAAAACCAAACGCGTCTATTCAAACTCACCGACGAGATCCACTGTAACCAGAATTAGGCCAATGTACAGCAAGATCGCTCAGAACACACACCTATTCCATCGGCCAATCCAAGTGCACATGCTGCCTCGACACTTCCGCCAACATACTCGATCTTGGTCTTTGCATCGTCGATAAGCTGTAACCTTTCATCCACTTTGCCAAAGTAATCTCCAGCAAGAACCTCAAAACTCGTTACAACCCTCTTGCCTGCGAGATCCTCTACGGTTTTGATTGGGCCATTCTCGGGAACTTGGACCTGCAGAGCGCATTTACCAAAGCCAAGGCGCATCATTTCGGTGACGTGTTCCTCCATCTTGGATTCGAGAACAACATCATGGCCGGTTATGCCAAGATGAACATTGCCTTTACCGACAAAGGAGGGTATATCGGATGCCGGAAGGAAGACCCTAGATTGAACAGTTCCAGCGCCTAAAGTGTAATAAACTGAAAAGACGCACAGAGCGATGCGTTGGTTTAACACAAGACATACGTCCAAACGAGCGTGCCTACGGAACTGGATGTCCGTACCTAAGATTTAATGAGAATGCTGGGTAGAGGATGCTGAGAAGATTAAAGTACCAGCGAGGATAGATAAGCATTTATCGTGCAATCTCCCTGGAAAATCGAGAATTTAGATGTATCCAGATCAGGTCAGATGTGAATACCTTTCTTGGGGATTGCAAATAGTAGACGACCCTCAAGGCTATCAAGGTCTGATTTTTTGATGTTCAGGTGGCATGAAGAACGATGAAGGTAGTTTGGCACTCACTCATCGCAGCTCTAGAAAGAAAAGAGAATCAGATATGAGTCATTTCTAAATATTGTGTGAAGCTGTAACCTGAATCGGACGCCGGATCCACAATAATCCGCAGACGTTGTAGAAATTTTAAGCGAGAGTGGAAGGGAGCAGAGGAAGATTCGGATAACAAATCATTATTTTTTCTTACTTATTAGCTGTGGCGCAATCATACCGACACGACATTACATAAGCGCATTTGACGCGACTTTCATGTCGACCGCCAACAACAGCATACCCTCTTCCTCGACAGTCAACAGAACCGGTTTACGCTCAGCGGCTACTCTCAACAATCTGCTGCCTATAGCTTCATCAAGTGCTTTGAAACGCAGCAGAGAAACTGAAGGTGCGCACACAAAGAATATTGACCACTCGTTTATATAACCTCAAATCTCGAAAGCAGACACGTCTCTTCCAGGTACAAAGCGTCATCTCCGTGCCACTCTCAATAACACCTTCAGCGCTGGAGCACTCGAAAGCAAGCTTGCAATCTTGCAAGCAAATTGCTCAGACCTTGAGAAAAAGGTTCGCGAAAAGGATCAGCGTTTAGATGAGTTAGAAAAGGACAGAATATGGTTAAATGACCGTGAAATGGAAGAACGTGAAGCTCGCGAGACGGAAAACAAAGAAGCTGCAGAGAAAGAAGCCGAACTGAAGCGCCAACTTTCAGATGCGCTTATCGCCCTTTCAAACCTCGAAATCTCTCATGAAGATTTGAAAGAATCTCATTCAAAACTCGAACGCTCATGCGCACACCAGATCAACATTCTCAAATCACAGCTTGAACAAGCTCAGAAACAGGCTGTGTTTTTTGAAGCTAGAGTCGCGGAAGAAAAGAACGCAGCGAAAACACGCGCTTCTGACGCCTCACACTCTGCCCCTAGCTCGCTATCCGAGTCCACTTCTTCTGCCCCGATTCTGATCATCGAGTCATCACTGCCGAGCTCAAGCGTCAGGCTTCCTACTTCCGTCAGCTCGAGTCTACAAATACGCGACTCAACGCTGACCTCGTTGTTCTTAAGAGTGAGAATGCTACTCTCCGAGAACGCAATTCTCTTGTAGAAGTCTTGCGAGAGGAAAAAATAGGACTCGGAAGCCGATTGAGGATGAAGGAAGAGGAGAATGACAAACTTGTTCGCGAAACGGAGCAGCTTCGACAAAGGATGTTAGGCTCATCAAAGCGATCCAGTTCGGCCGCACAGGACATCCCTCTCAACCCATTCACCTTAGCCCATCATCTTGGTCTCGATCATGACAATGCAACAGACCCAATTGACGAGGGAGATGCCACCATGGAGGACTCTGATACGGTGCCGACAATCAAAGCCATTTTAGAACTGGCCGCTTTGCGACTGGAACACGCTACCTTGCTGGATGCGCACGGGACCACTTTAGCTGAGTTGACGGCGGTCAGGCGGGAGAGAGACGCCATACGAGAAGGAAGCAATGGCATCAGAAAGCCGAAAGCTGAAGTAACGCTCAGTGATCGCGTGGAGGTAAGAGCGAGTGTACATTCCATCCATTCATTAACAATCTTCTCTCTCGCTCTCAGACGTCAAATCTCCGGATTCGTCTAAGATTGAAAGATGAAGAGTTACAGGCAGCCACAAAAGAACTGACATTCTTGGAAATGGCTCTGGTAAGTATCTACTGATTATGCGTCAACTCGCCTTCAATTTATCTCTTTCCAGGCCCAACTCACCGCAGACAGTAATTCCCGATCCGACCCCAACGCGATATCATCAATGCGTGAAGCCCGTGTTCAGCAACTGGAAGGTCTCCTGTCCGAAGCTAAGCGTTCCAATGCCCAACTCCGCTCTGAAATGGATGCTGTGATGGAGAAATTGAAACAGTGCAGCGAACAAACCGTAGAAGCTGAAGAAAAAGCTTGGAGATCGGCCAAAGAGTCAGCGCTGGCAGCGGAGAAGAGCGCTGAAACGATAAAGGGAGACTTGACAAATACAACCACGGAGCTGCGGAAGGAGAAGGAGAAGAGCGAGCAACTCGAAAAAAGTAATGTCCTGTTGGTCTGAAGCGGTGCGATGAAAATACTAAAACCCAGCCGCCCAGCCTTGGACCGAGTCGAACAAGAGCTCTTCGATCTTCGTGGAGAAGTCGCAGGCGGAAGACATATCCCTCCCAACACTCGCATCCTGGAGTTAAAGGATAATCCCCACGCGGAATGGGAAACCAGTCGCACGGCCGCGCTGGATAGGTTGAAAGGCGAGAATCAAGCGTTGTTGAAGCGACTTTCAGAAGTCGGAGAAGCTTTGAAAGAGGCTGCCAATACCCCTGCCCCTACCGAAGTATCACAGTCAGCTGATGCCACGTCCACGCTAGTTCCAAGAGAAAGTTTGGATTTGGTGGTAAAGGAGAAGGATGAGCTTGAGATGGAACTCAAACAGAGAGAAAAGAGGCTATTGAGACTTCAACAGGCAAGAAAGACTTCTCTCCTCTTCTCTGGCGTCATTAATCTCTTGACCGAAGGTTTTCAAAGTCAAATCAGCCGAATTCCGTGAAGCTATCGAGTCCATAATGGGTGTCAAACTTGCGTTCTATCCCAACGGTCAAGTGCGCATCACTTCATTGTACGATCTCAATGCAAGCTTTGTCTTTAGCCCGGATAAGGTCCGTTGGATTTAGAGGTCGTCCTCGTGCTCAAGCTTATCTATTCCCTTTCAGACCGCAAAATCCAGTTCTAAAACAGAAGGTGGGGGAATGAGCATGCAGCTTGTCGCGACAGGCGAAGGCGGTCCACAAGATTTGCCCAATATGATGCATTATTGGATCGAGACTGAGGGATGTCTACCAGGCTTTCTGGCAAGTGTGACACTGGAGTGTTATGAAAGCTCGAAGAGAGATAAATCATAGGGACCGTTTTATGTAGTATGTACGTATGTTTTGTATCGTCCTGAGTATGTGCGCATTGCACGTAAAACGACTGTATTGTGAGTGGGTAGCAGCGTGAATGAAATCCTGTGTTAGGTTGATGCAATAAGGAAAGCGCGATTGGCATATATGAGAATGAACGAAAGCAAAAGTGCATGCAAAGACCGAGGGAAGTGAGAGACAACGAATGCAAAAAAATGTATGTAAGTAGTGCGATACATATGTATTGCGAAAGAGAAGAAAAATAATTGAATTACAACAATGTGGTCCACAAGGCTCCGCTCTAGGGCCGTGGTACAAAAATGGCGACGAGAACAATGAATGGAACGTAAGTCAAAATGGAGACCATAGCCATGACACGACATCTAGTCCGCCATGACTTGGCATCTGGAAGGATTGATTAAATATGAGGATCGTCCAATATTTGACAGAGTCACATCACATACGCACCATGTTCCACTTGAGGATCATCCAACACCACACCCTTTTCCCCACCTCCACCGAGTCGTCTGGTTTTAGGGATTCCAACAAAAATCCCGGCAATCCACCACACGGGAAACAGAATAAAACCCAGGAAAAAAAACCATGCATGCAACGGGCTTCCTCCACCTTCAACCCAATCCACCACTGGGAGCTTCCTGACGTCTTCCTCTGTACCCTGTTTTTCCAAATCGTTGCCCTCCGGCAGCATCTTCTTCTTTCCAAACAACACCTTCCGGAATTCCGTAATGTCCCAAGCAGCCGCCACAGCATCCCAGCGCCCAGAAAACCAGCCTCTCTCTTCCGGACCGGCAGATGGGAGCGACAGGGACCAAGAAGTTGGATGGATAGGAAATGGTTTCCTTGGATCACGCATGTGGTAGGCCGTGGACCGATGAATGGATATCGATGGTGCGTGAGGAGAGACGAGAGCCGAGATGGGTATCGATGTCTGGGTTGCAGAGATGCTGTTCCGCTTCGATGAACGTGTCGAGGGCGGGCCTCTGACACGCTGAGGTTGAACTGAATAGCGATTACCTCGCAACTGGTGAGACGAAGTAGAACCTGCTCGATGAAGGGAGGACTGGGTTGGTGTTCGGGACCCTCGCGAAGAAGGGTGTCCAGAGACAGCGGTCGATATACGGTGACGGCTACCGGTCAGAGATGGTACGCGAATAACACCATCTTCAGAAACCGTCCGGTTGGTCGCGGAGCTAGTTCCGCTGGAAATTCGAGCTCGCTTCCGTTGCGAGTATGAAGAGGTCGAGATACGGTGTGCTGTAATTTTTAATGTTAGTTGGGGTATTATGATCAGTTGCGGTGACATGTACTTCGGGGTTCAGCAGCAAACGTTGCTCTGTGGGTTGCTCTCTCATGCTGCTTTTGAAATACACGAGGTGACGATGCACTATTGGCGGTAGCGTCCTCGCTTGTACCATCTACTTCGTCCACTTTGCGCTTACCCTTACTTGAGCTGGATGGTGATGTTGGAATCGTCAGTAGGATAGGGTCAAACCTTGAGGTAGAAGCCATTGCGGAACGTAGAGGCGTTGTGGGTCTTGAAGGTCGCGAAGTGGGCGATATCGGGAGGGACGGAGCTGTAAAATCTGCCAGCGCATTGGGGGAAGAAGCTAGTGTTTCACTGCCTTTGCCTTTGCCTTTGCCTTTGCCTTTGTCCCTACTCTGTGGGACGGAGGTTGTTAGTTCATCTCCACTCCCACCGAGGGATGGAGACTTTTCGCGGGTAGGAGTCTGCGAAGAAGCGTTGATGTCTGTAAGCATGGTATCGTCCTTAGCCGCGTCAGTAGAGGGATTCGAGTTGTCCAATAAATTAGCTGCTGGGTCTATAATTTTGGGAGGTGACAAAAAATTAGCCGGTAGTATTTGTATGCCACGTCCGTGGCCCGCGACTTGCGACTTACCAGGCGTCGTAGATGGACCATGTACTGATGCTTGTTGCAGATGAAACGGAGTGCCCAATGTTTCCAGCATCGCGATCTGTGAAGGGATATTAGCGTCTGCATACAGACCATCTTATTTATCGCGATAGCATGATGGTAGGAACACGAGGGATATGAAATTAATTCGCGTAAAGCCTCGAGGAGTAAATTCAAAAGGCTTTGCCACTCACGTTGTCTCTTCGTGTCCCAGGTGATTCTCCGGAAACAACGGCAGAGTTGGTGGGTTCTGGAGCAAATTTTCGTGTCTGACGTTTGATGCTATAACTGCTTCCCGGGCTTCGATTGGTATCCCTTCTCTTTCGAGAACCTTGGTAAAGCTGTTCCGAGGACAATGACGTTGGGAAGATGTCCTGCGCCCGCGGTCTAACAAACCCTATAAGGTCATCATCCTGTGGTACCAAGGATGGCATAGACTTGAACGGCCTCGGTTGAGATAAAGATTCAAAATCAAAATTTGGATCTCTGTCCTTTATATCTTCAGAGCTGTGTTGATTTGGATTCGCTGCTTCAATCTCCACATCACCGAACATGCTGAAACGAAAAGCGGGATAGGAGGATCTCGGAGAGGTAGAGGATTGTCCGAATGTTGGACCGATAGAGCCAAAGGTGAAACCTGAAGATGGAGATAAATTGGGATGATGACGAGAGTGGGAAGGGGTATTGAAAGAATGAGATTGTTGAGACTGAGAACGGGAATGACCGTGACTTTGAGAGGGAGAACTTGAGGGGAAGGAATGATTGGAAAGTGAACTGGAGAGCTCGGCGGATGTGTTTGGGTGCATTTGATTCGAACTGGCGTGGGAGCGTTGAGAATTGGACAGGGAGACATCGGGGCTGGCACCAAAGTCGGCAACATGAGGAATAGAAGCGTGTCGGCGGGATTTGCGTCTTCCAAACGTGCTCCACGCGGAAGGAGGATTAGGAGAAGGTGAGGTACGGGCTGCTAGTCCTGTCAGACGGTTCAGTATACGATTGGTGCGAGATTCGGGTCGTTCAATAGAGGATGATACGCGCGATGTATCTGCAGATACAGGTTCAAGAACAGTCTCGAAGATCGTCTCCTGGATATTTGCAGCGTGAGTAGGGGCAGCGCTGGTGGTAGAGTTGCGTTTATTTCGCATCCAAGGGGTCAAGGAGATGAGGTTGGGGCTTCCGTCCGAGATGGAAGGTCGTGAATCATGATTTTCTGGTCTGTTATCTGAGGATGATAATTCTGCAGCCAGAGCGTTGAGATCTGGATGAATTCTTCTTTCAAAGGGAGATGAATGGGCTATAGACAAGCTTTGGGATGGTCTCGGTTCCGGAGTGGCTCTGGATGCTCCTTCCGCTGAACTTGAGCCTCGTTTGCGATGAATACGCGCCAAAATGTTCAAACTGGGCATGGCTGAGTCCAAATTGACTTCCGGCAAGCTCCTATACACCTGCTAGGCAGCGTCCACATATACTCTGTATTTTTCACCGGAAGGTCGTACGGGTCGTCGAATGTCGTGTGCAAGAGAATGTGTCAGTCTGACCGTGGCTCAACTGTCCATTTTGGGACGGGCCCTCGGCCTCAATGTCTGGGTAAGCAGCCCGGGTTTACGTTTTGCGCAGCCGTCATTTAAGTGAGAGGCTGTTCCCAAAAGCTGTTGTTTCCCTACCACCACCACCACCGTCTCCAATGTTTGACTATGCTACCTACTCCGCTCCCAGTCATCTTGACTCTCTCGAGTATTCCTTCGATAAAGGCAAACATCTGAACGACTTTGCTTTTCTTGCCGACGACCCCGTCCTTACTCCTCATCCCTCAACTGAAGAGTTCGATTCTGAGCTTGATTCCATCATCGAGGGAATCGACTTTGACCTCTTAACCGTTCCCACATCTAATCCTGAGGTATATCAGCATCGTCAGCCTCCAGCTTCGGCTTTCACGTTCTCATCATCCGAGTCTTCATACGACTCTGCTCGTTCCGAGTCTTCGTATGCGTCATCTCCTCGAGATACCGCTTCCAATTACTCTATAATTCCTGATCTCGACTCTGAATTCCGAAGATTTGGAGTAGAGCCTCGAGCACAGGCTCTTGATTACAACAGTCTGGACTGTATTGATCCCGCTGTGCTCGACCTGATGCTTTCGCCTTCCCTTACCTCCGTCGACAGTCCCAAGGCGATCGTCAACGAGCCTTCTGTTCACCGCAGGATCACCTCCAGTTTTTCGGATTATGGCCCATCCACTGCCAGCTCGTTGACGTCGAATTTCTTCGCTCAACAATCCAACTTTTCCCTTACTCTAATCAACGGCCATCATGCCGTCGTTCCTTCCTTTCCCCTCATGCCCTTCGCCACTGAGGATGTTCACAAGGGGAACCCTCGTCGCAAGTTCAAATGCACTGCTCCAGGCTGTTCCCGTGGTATGTCACCTTTCATATTTCCGCAGCCAAACATCAATCGATGTCCATCTCCGCAGCTTTCGACAGGGCATTCAATCTGAAGACACATGTGGAGACCCACAATCCTGACCGCCCTAAGCCATTCGTCTGCCCTCATCCGTCTTGCGGACGTCCGTTCAGTCGCAAGCATGACCTCGGCCGGCACCAGGCCAGTATCCATCGAGATAGTACCTCTCCAATTGGTATTGGGAAGCCCGGTAAACGAACGTGGTGCGATGATTGCGGTAAAAGCTCTGTCTCTGTACACAATGTGTGCGACTGCGTCAAGTCCGAAGAAGTCAAGGTCAAGTAGATTTGTCACGCTCATGCTCTTGGTTTTCGCCTCGTTCATGTCAGTCAGTTTGTCACCTATTCAGTCATTTTCTCACTCTCCATTTCAGTGAACACCCACCCTACCTGCTGCTTCTTGGCGCTCTCGTAAAGCCTCTTCTTTACACTTGTCCACCCGTGTTTTGGCTTCTTTTCCCTTTTTTTGTCGTTGGTATAGATAACGAGACATAGCATGCGAGGCGTCAGTCGTTGTGTCACGCACCGTCCCGTCTTCAAGAGTTTATCTTTTGGGCCCAGTGATGGTAGTGATCTCGAGCTGAATTTTCATCTCTCCTAATCTGTGCGTTTCTTCTTCTTTTGCTACACCTTGTCATAGATCCGTTTCTTTCCCGCTTTTTTCGCCCCGTTTTTTTCTTCGTTTGTGTAGTTCCCATGTATTTACGGGTATATCTTACCCCTGCTATCTTCCACCTCTCCCAATCTATGCGCTTTTTCCCTTTTGCTACACTTCGTCCTGGATTTGTTTTGTTACCGCTGTCTAGTTCTCATGTACAGCATATATACATAATCTGTTATCGAAGTGCCCTTCCCAAGATCGAATCCGAATTCTGAATTCTGAGATTACAGGTACTGGACTGGCGAGAGTGGGGCATTGCCCTATACTAAGAGTCTGTGTATCTGTACATTGATGGGTGTTGTAGTTATTGCATGGCTCAGACTCACTGCATATGCACTCGACGAGTGCTATGGGACTGGTATCACCTACGAGCGCTTATTCCGCAAAAACTCAATCAAGAGTCAAGACCAGCAACAACGCTCCGCCCCGAGCCTCCATCTTGTACTACCCCGCTGTACTTTCCGGAGGGCACTTCCAGTGCACGTCAGTTGCAACGGGTCAATTCCGGTATAAATCGACCTACAGCTACTCTCCTGGCGTCGGACGACAAAATCGACTTTGAGGACGACGACGGCCTCGGCAACTCCTCTCAGGGCACGCAGCTTGCCACAGCGAGGGATACCGACGATGATAATAGCTTCTCAGGACAGCTGCCTCCGCCGCGGCCTCGTCGCCTGGCTAACAGTCCCCAACTCGGCCACATTCAGTCCCTCATCGCCGGCTCCTCCTTTGCCCCCCAACCTATCCCTACTCCTGTTCCAACCTCCTTTAGGTCTCTGCACCACGAGTCCTCCAGGATCCTCTCTGATCTGGGGGGCCTTCTCTCAGCTTCAAGCTCTCCGGCCAAACTCTCCACCCCCGACAAAAGCAAGAAGGTTGTATAACCCAGCCCGAGTCAGAAATCACCCCCTGGCTGTTCGAACTCATTTTCTCTCGCGCGACCACCTACTTTGGCCAAGGAGACATCAGCTGCTTGCATGGGGCGTGTACAGAATAGCACCGTTGCGCTCGAAGTTGCCATTTCTGACATCCGCAGTTAAATCAAAGTCCAACAGCAAAATGACCACGACACCGTCGCATCACTCGTCGCGTCTCTCACTGCTGTAATCGCTGATGTCTCAGTCATCAAGCCATCCTTGCCCGCTGCCCTTCCCATTACTGCTGGTGTAGTCTTTCCTCCACCCGAAGACTTCCCTTCCCCCACGCCTCTGCCGACCTCTATCTCCCTCATTCATCGTCTCGCACCGCCCTCCCCCGCCCCTTCCCCAAAAAAGCGTCGGGCGTCTTGTCTCACCACCGGCGATGTGCCTCCTCAAAAGAGGTCTCAGTCCTCGGCCTCATCGCATGCCGCCACCTACCAACCTCTTCTCTACTCTATCCTCTCCCAAACTCTACTTTAAACTTGTGTGCTCTTCTTTTCTATCTAGCTCTACGCTATCCCCTCCTAACTCTACTCTAAACTCATGTACTCTGACTATACTAATTTGAATATGAAATCTCCTCTGTCTCCGTCACTATCTCCTCCGCATTACTCTGGCCTCACATCGCCAATCGCTCACTTCTCTCATCTGCGGGGACCTCTGCCCAGCATTCTCCCGTGCCTCCCCACTTCACTCCTCTAACACATCACAGGACTGGGGAGCTAAACGCTACAGGTCATGCACTCTACATACTGAAACGCCTCAGCATGTCATGCTCCAATGCACGGCTGACTAGGAGACCATTCTCTTGTGAGACGGATTTCTCTCTCTCATGTCCACCTCTGCGCCACCCCCTGCAAACCCCATTTTCTTGCAAGAACCATTGTCGGTCTCTGCCATATCTCTTATATCTCTACTCATAACTCTCACATCTCTACTCATACTTAACTGCTGTCGGGGTTTGCAGTCTACCAGCCTACTTTTCTTTTTTCTCTTTCTTTTTCAGTATGGCTGAGCTCGCTGTCTTCCCTGTCATTGGTCTGGCTGTTCCCTTGTGGGACCCCGCTCTGGCAGAGCCGCGTAACTATCTATCTATCTGTCTATGAGATTTTGTCACCTTCAAGTTGCACCAGACATGCCTACTTATATATGGAGAAAAAAAATGAGTGCATGCGCTGAGTACCCTCATTTCATTATGGACTCGTAATAAGATAGATGATAGAATAAATTGCATTCCAAGTCCCAGCTTGTTATAAGAGATGGTAGGCTTCTGAACCCCTTGGATGATGCTCCATCTCTCCCCACTCAAATCTACGCACCTCAGAAGAAACCTCGTACGCGCCAATAGCTCTCTGAAAAATGCTGAAACCTCTAAAGAAGATGCTTTCGAGCGTTGCGCAAAGTCATGCGAATCGGGTGGTGTAAAGCTAACGTTGAACGGATATCATAGGCGCCCTCAGCAGGCTCAAGGTATACAAGCAAGGACTCGGCGATCCTCTTTGAATTTCTCCTCAAAATGACTCGTTCACCCCGTCGCCACACCCTTCCGGACCACCCAGACCATAGATTCGATGATTCTACTGTAACATATGGATATTCGAACTACGGTACATTACAAGATGACCCATGTAAAGGTCTACATATTACGATTTGATAGCGTAGAATTTGGGATTCATTAGAAAATAATTGCCTTAAAGAAATCGTCTTGCGTTATAAGATATCGACGGGGACTTGCAAACCACGTTTGGGAGGAGAACGGGACCGCGGGAATGGCGGCAATTGAGACGCCAGCTAGCCCGGGTTACGTTTGGCGCAGCCAGTCATTTAAAAGTGAGAGGCTGTCCCCAAAAGCTGTGGTTTCCCTACCACCACCACCCACCGTCTCCAATGTCTGACTTTGCTACCTACCCCGCTCTCAGTCATTTTGACTCTCTCGAGTATTTCTTCGATAAAAGCAAAAATCTGAATGACTTTGCTTTTGCCGACGACCTCGTCCTCCCTCTTCATCCTTCAACTGAAGAGTTCGATTCTGAGCTTGATTCCATCATCGAGGGAATCGACTTTGACCTCTTAACCGTTCCCACATCTAATCCTGAGGTATATCAACATCGTCAGCCTCCAGCTTCGGCTTTCACGTTCTCATCATCCGAGTCTTCATACGACTCTGCTCGTTCCGAGTCTTCGTATGCGTCATCTCCTCGAGATACCACTTCCAATTACTCTATCATTCATGATCTCGACTCTGAATTCCAAAGCTTTGGAGTAGAGCCTCGAGCCCAGGTCAACAGTCTGGACTGTATTAATCCAGCTGTGCTCGACCTGATGCCTTCACCTTCCCTTACCTCCGTCGACAGTCCCAAGGCTATCGTCGACGAGCCTTCTGATCACCGCAGGACCACCTCCAGTTTTTCGGATTATGGCCCATCCACTGCCAACTCGTTGACGTCGACTTCCTTCGCTCAACAAGATCATCATGCCTTCGTTCGTTCCATTCCCCTCATGCCCTTCTCCACTGAGGATGTTCACGAGGGGGACCCTCGTCGCAAGTTCAAATGCACTGCTCCAGGCTGTCCCCATGGTATGTATGTCACCTTTCATACTTCCGCGGCCAAACATCAAATGATGTTCATATCCGCAGCTTTCGCCAAGAACTATAATTTGAAGACCCACATGAAAACCCACGATCCTGACCGTATCAAGCCATTCGTCTGCCCTTCTTGCGGATATTCTTCCGATCGCAAGTCTGACGTCGGCCGGCACGAAACCCGTAGGCATCGAGATTGTACTCCAATTGGTATGGGGAAGCCTGGTAAACGAACGTGGTGCGATGATTGTGGTAAAAGCTCTATCTCTGCACATAATGTGTGCGACTGCGTCAAGTCCGAGGAAGTCAAGGTCAAGTAGATCATGCTCTTGGTTTTCGCCTCGTTCGTGTCAGTCAGTTTGTCACCTATTCATTCAATTTCTCACTCTCCATTTCAGTGAACACCCCGCCTGCTTCTTGGCGCTCTCGCAAAGCCTCTTCTTTACACTTGTTCAACCGTGTTTTGGCTTCTTTTGTCGTTGGTTTAGATAACAAGACATAGCATGCGAGGCGTCAGTCGTTGTGTCACGCACCGTCCCGTTTTCAAGAGTTTCTCTTGTGGACCCAGTGATGGTAGTGATCTCGAGCTGAATTTCTTCTGTGTCTGCTACACTTTGTCATGGATACGTTTCTTTACCGCTTCTTCCGCCTCCTTTTTCTTCGTCTGTTTAGTTTCCCCTGTTTTCTCCACCTCGTTTCGTTACCGTTGTCTAATTCCCATGTACAGTATATGTAAAATCTGTTATCGATGTGCTGTTTCCCAGATGGAACCAGAATTATGAGATTAATGAACTGGAGAGAGCGCTATACTACACTAACTCGCTGTATTACGTAACATGGAAGTCACGACATGATGAGAAACGTGAAAAAATGAGTGCATGCGCCGTATGAACCCGTAATAAGATACTTAGAAGTATCACCAAAATCTCGTAGTAATCGATTTTTTGCCGTCGACTAATCTTCTATGAACGACGTTACTGGTAAAGGAAGACCACTGGTTAAGTGGGAAGATAAAAAACCAAAAGTTCAACAAAAGCCATTTTAGATGGAATAAGCTTGCTCACCCCATTTCCGATGAACACTGCAGCTTTCCTGGCAATATCCATATCGATCGCCATATTAACATCCGTCTGCTCGGCATTCAGCTCTAAATCTCTACTTGTGACGATCGTATGCCATCCTTCGCTCCTAAGCAAGTCAAGCATATCGTTCAGCCATTGTCCGTCTGCGTTTGTGAGGAGGTACATGACGTCTAACGTCCGTTTCTCCCCAGAGGATATGTATGCATCCTTCGCTATCCGAACCTTGTCCATGATAGCCTGTCGTTCAGGAAAACATCGCTCGACGTAGAACTGATTGTACTTTGTGCTGTTCCAGACTAGGTGCGGGGGTACGGTGAAGGAATCAGGGAGTTCCGGTAAGAGGTTCCAGCTGTAAAAAGTGCTGTTGTAAAAAGCAAATCTTTCGCATGCTTCCTTGAAGTCCCCGCGTCTAACATGGATGGCCATCATCCGGTCAAAAGGGTCTCGCGGCCCAAGATTTGAAAGGCTGAGTCGTGAACCGTGAGGATGAAACAAGTACTCATTTGCATCCAACGCGCTCTTCACAAGGGGCGATGTTTCCAACAGGCGACTCACGGGAGAACTTGAAAACTCTTCCCAGAGGGATAAAACCCGCCAGCTACCCCACTGCGATTCAAAAGAAAAAGAAAAAAAGTCAGACATGAGCGGGTTCTTCCGTTGGATAGACTACTAACCATCCATAGGTCAAAGATTTGGGGAAAATTGTCGTTCTCAGAATCACCCTGTATCTCTACACATCGCTCAGGAGCTTCTCGTATAACTTTGGCCCAATGATTGAGCATATCGATTCCGGGAGAGTTCCATACTGGCGGCTTGAATTCCCGAGTGCTCATTATTCTTCGTTGTTCAGGCGGACAGACGATGTCGTACCAACGTTCAGATATGGCTCGAGGACTAGGATCGCCTTCTTCCCATGGTGCTCCTGCCGCAGGTCCAGATATGAGGGCATTCAGAGGTGTTCGTGGAGGGTTAGTGCGAAACCGAGATGGTGGCCATGAATAATATTCGGGCTTCCAGTAGTAATCGAGGAAAACGTAGGACCGCCCAGCGACATAGGCTAGGTGTGCATTCATGAGCCTGCAGTAAATAAATTAGCATGGAAAAGCCGCAAGAATAATATCAGCATGGAATTTACTAACACTTCGTTTAGCACGTTATTCCAGCCTAGACACCTAATTTGATTGTCGAACTTGACATATCTCCCCGTTTGACCTTCAGGAAAAGAGAGAGCCAGGTCGTGTTGAGGCAGACTGTCTTCAAATTCATACAGTTTTGACCACGTAGGCGGCTCTGGCGGTCTCCTCCCTGCTTCAACTGTACCCCCGACTTCTGGAGGATACTGAACACGTCTGGCTAAGGGCCCTAGTTTGTCCGATAACGTTATAATCACGATCACGACGAGGACAAGGAAGACCAGGTAGAGACGACTTGGGAGGTAGGGCCCTCTCATAGAGGAATGTCGGGTAAAAAAAAAGGAGGCGCAGCAGCAATCCGGATATTAGATTTTGAGTGGCTATTTCGGCATTTCGGCAAGCTCGAGGCCAATGATCGTATCATGCGTCATTGACCATTTCCTCTGAAAACTCAAAATCCAGCGTTATAAGAACCCAAATCATCAGTGGCAGCATTCACTACTTACAAAATCTTCTACTCCAACCTAGAAATGTAAAAACAAAAAAAAAGAGCCTCTAATAAAATAAAAATTAACCCTGAATGCCGATGTATCTCCTTGCCCATTCGGCCGTTTCCTTCCTGGCATTAATCAAGGGGTCAAGGGGTTCAAAAACCCACGACGAATAGCTACTGTCACTTGGATCTATCGGTGGAGGGAACATTGAAAGTGCTGCTAAAGAAAGGTAGGTGTGGTATGGGTCTGCGTAAAAACACCGCTCAACCAGGTTAGTACAATATATAGAACCAATATAAAATGGGAAGCTCAGACCCAGCAATTGAGCCAGTCCATCGTAGGAGTTTGAAAAAAATATACAAAGAACCACCTACCGGGATGTTCACCCGGGGCTTTGGCAATGCCACCAAACTTGAATTGACAGCTGGCGAGGAAGGACGCGAGGGATCGAGGGTTTACCAGATTGCCTGCCCCAAGAATCTAAAGATTATGGTGGTAAATCGATCAGAGTTAAAAGGCTTCTGCAAAGAGATCTCCGACCTTCAGTGTGCCTCCCATCCAGAAACAATAGCAGGCATCGGCATGTTTGTTGGTTCTACCGCAGAACCCACCAGATTCAAGTTGATTATGTATGGCCCATTCGATAGTCTTCTGTATCTCAGAAGACTCGGGAGAGGAACGGGATGTGGGAGCAAGATGCATAGCGGCCACGGCAATATACGTTGTCCCTCCTAAATATCCTAGCTCAAGCAACGTGCGATTACGACGCGAGCCTGTACGTACCATTGGCCTCGCAGTATGTCGATTGGCCGTATCCACCCTCGTAAGACTGGAAATCAATCACAAAATGAGGCGACGGGAATCATATTACCACACTCACGCGGCAGGAAGCAACAAACGCAAGCCCACGCTCAATATCGACGCCGGACCAGTCGTTCAGCAGGTGACTGATAACGAAGGCACAATAAAGTGTCCTGAGGTCAGTTTCGCCACTTCCGGGCACCGTCGAAAAACTGTGTGGAAGTCCGAATCAATTTCCCGGCGCTGCTGCGACCACGATCCAGGATTCACCTTCCATCTTCTCTTTGGCATGCCTTTAGCAGCAGAATAATCCCTTGTTTATCCAATCGGGAAAAGTCGTCTCTAAGCATAGCAAGTGTCAAGAGAGCGGTGTATGTCATGATAATATGAGGTGCGCCATATTCTGTGTAGTTCGCTGGCTACCGTGAAGATTAACCTTTGGCCTGAAAAATATCTTATCCGCGAAACCTACTTCAGAAGTAGACGGTTCGGACATAAAAGGACTTGGCCTAAAACCTGACCCATATTGGCCACCTAGCAAGGACACGTCAAGTGTTAATCACCGTCGAAATCTGGAAAACAACTGTACGGATTTGCTGTTGCCAAATCCACTCCCGCCAGGATTCACGCTCGTCTTTTGTTGTCCTGATCTGAAGCATCTGGAGCAAATCTAGGCTTCCTATGCAATAAAATGCGATAGCCATTCTACATTCATGGTCTCAATAAGACTATAGGCCGAAAAAAGGTGTGGTTTTGAAAAAACTAACCTGCCAGAATCCAAGTCGACCTGGCTGGCAGGAAGACCTGAAAGACATCTCTTGACATGGCCAGCGTGTGCAGTTCTGGCGAGCGGTGGTAAATGCAACGTTTCCAAGGTTGGGTTGCCAGACATTTTCGAGTTTGGAATGCAATATTTAGTCAAAAGGAATCTAGTAGACAAGAACAGAAAATCCTGGAAAGAAACACCTGAGGGAACTTATATACTTTCGGAGTGTGGAAGCATGATGATTGTGGTAGTGGTCTAAGAAAAGTCGATCATCAGCCTATTTGTCCGAAGGGCGGCTCTAGTCCGATGAATGGCGCAAATTAAGATTATGCGCGTCCTGACTCCTCACAAATATTTGTTATATATGCCACTACGAGTTAGTTTCATTGAAACATATTCATGAGGGGGGGGCAAAAAAAAATAACAAGTGTGGTAAAGACAGATCAATGGTGAGTATGGAAGAGTCGCGGCTAATAAGAACAAATTTGTGGTACACACAGTTCAAGCGAAAGGACCGGAATACGAAGAAAGAAGACTGGGCAGAAAGCAGACAAGTGATTGGTGTGTGGGTGTTGGGGAACGATTAGAACACATGGAAGACAGGTTGACTCCGTTAAGTATTACAGTGATTCCAACCTAAAACGATCCTCTGTGAGGGATCTGCTGTCCAGACTGAATGTTCTGGGCTAGTCCGGGTGTTGTCTGTGGAACCGGTACCAGTTGGGGGCCGGGCATGAACGCAGGCGTGCTCTTTTCCTCCAAGTCGGAATAGATGACGGTCATATTTTTGCGCTCTTTGGACCAGTTTTCTGGATCCCAGTAGGTGTACTGTCCACTCTCTCCGCCATGTACCTTTGCTGACGGGTCCGAGCCGCTATCCTTCGTCATCCATAACCGATGCTCTTTGTGGAATCGCCAATTTCGGTTATATCTAGGAAATCAGATTAGAACGAGATCGTTCAAAGGCAAAGTGGAAGCGTACAATTCCTGGGCAGAAACTTCTTGCAGCGCATCGCGTGGTGAAGAGTAGAACATGAAGAATAACGTTTCGTCGCTGAACCCCGTGACTTTACCGGGCCCTGGCGGTGGAGGTTGTACGTTGTAACAGGCTGGGAGATGAAAGTCGGGCTCGACTGTGTGCGCTGCCGACTGATCTGCCCACGGAGTGATAAAGGTCGAGTACAAGTTCCTAGCACGGGAATCAAAAAACCTTCTTCACAAATTTCCTTCAAAGCACTTACCCAGCATATCCCATATCCAAGCCCATTGTACCCAGATCAGTTCCAACACTACTCAACCCTTGATCTGCGTCTGAACCTGCGTTCTTAATCATCGCCAACAACCCTAATAAGCCCCACCGATCTGCAGCGCTCATAAGTATTTGTTGTGCGGGCGTTTGTGGATGTTGATGTACATGGGTTGTCGAGTTTGGAAGAGAGTTTTGCGTCGAGTTTGGATGGGGATTTGGCGTCGAGTTTGGATTAGGATTGGGATTCGACGGAGCGGGATTAGCGGTCACTGTAGCGTTCGGCTGTTGCGAGTCGAGAGCGCCTACGCCATTTGATCCGTACCCTGCAGGTGTCGGCGCTGCCGTGCCTCCGCTATTGCCATTGTTTCCCCCTGATTGATGCAATGGTAGCGGCGGTAGGTTTGGAGGTGCATTCATGTGTATCGAAGCAAGAGTCTGAGATGGGGGTGTTCCGTTTTGCTGTTGGGAAGAAGAAAATGCGCCTATCCCCGCGCCGGCGTTGGGTTGTACCTGGGCACTAGGCGTTCCGGGAGAGTTCCATGCAGCGTGTGCAGATTGATACAGTTTCTGAGACTGGGACATGAGCGAATCTAAACAAGTGGAGAAATGATTAAGAGAACACACTCGTTGCTGTTGCTGTTTATCTGTCTCAAAACCCGTGTGTGCACTTCTCGTTTGAGGCCCCAAATTTAGCATACCCGGCGTTCCTTGTAGTGTGCCCAGGAGGGTCTGCCGATGTTGCTGGTCAAATCCGTTTAGTCCCGGTGGATGTGATAATGAACTCTCTTGGTTGGTCTGTGACTGAGACTGGCCACCTAGCGCTGGAAAATCGTCTGGTGTAAAGTCTCTGGTCGAGGTTGAATTTGCCCCTGAGCCACCACCAATCGCTGGAGTTGATCCAGTCATGCCAGTCCCTGCCTGACTAGCGTAACTTGTTGCCACTCCGCTCCCTATGCTCCCATTATTGTTCCCATTTCCATTGTTCTGCACCGACGTCGAACCAAGAGCCGGAAAATCATTTGGGTCAAGGCCAAGCTCGCTCGTTGATGATACCGAGGGTGCGCTGTTCCCCAGATTCGATGTTTGGGATAAATGGGGTGGTATTGAATTCGAATTTCCGTTGGGTTGTGATTGATGCTGGCCTAAGGAACCTCCAAAGCCAAAATTGTTCTGTCCGCGCTGCTGCTGGATGAAACTTTGGGGAGAAAGGATGCCCTGAGACGACTGCTGTGCCGTGTTTCGGTGATTACTCGTAGGAAGTCCTGGAACATATCCACCTCCCTGTAAAACATTGACGGTTCGCGGCGGCTGCATTCCATATGGATATGGTGACCGATATTGGCCAGTAGGTGCAGGATTTGGTGCAATATTTGGTGGTCTTTGTTGAGTTTGACCTGTAACGCAAATTTGAACTTGAATTCCATTCCTTTCGCGGCGCGCTGGCTCACCTTGTCGATTCATGTCCTTTAGAGTGGCGAAAATGGCGGGTAAAAAGCACAAAATTAGCAGAGATTCCTGGAAAGAATAGAGGCAGTGTACCAGTGTTTTCGAAGTTGATATAATTGCAAGATAAAATTTCAAGATTGGGACGCTCAAGACAGTTGCAATTTCGCTGGGCCAGCGCCAATTGCTTATGTAACCAATCTTTCCGCTATGGAGTCCAAGTCCCTTCATTCATACATTTAAGAGCCTCAGGTTACGATACAGAAATGACGCAAATTGTGAATATAATCTCAATCGTGGTTAAGCCGTAAGATCGCAAACACCCGGTCTAAGAGCACACCACATCGGCTGGAGAGCAATAGCGCCAACCCCTCGCTGGATCATCCGGTACGCAACGTCGTGTAGACGAGGCAAAGCGGTGCTGACGTCGCCTCCAGGCCCAGACCAAAACAACTCCGCAGAAGCGGCAGCTCGAGGCCAAATAATCGGATCGAGGTTGGAAGGATGCGATTGCTGAAAGAGTTTCGGGGTTCTCAGCTAGAAAATAGGATGCGACGGACTAGCATACCTCAGTCCAAAGTAGTTGTTCACCTCCAATCACGAGTTTGGCTTGAGCATCTGTCATGTTGGCAACGGGATCGAAACTATATGCGTGCTGCCAGGTTTTGAAAGGATCACACCTGCCGGGACGTAGACATGTCAAGCTATGAATACGTACTAGAGCCATGAAGTCACGCACCAGCTGTTACCCGAAGGATTGGCACCGACCCAACCTCCACCACCTGAGCGGGGATCATCAAGCCGTAGGTTGATCCAGTGCACGAGAAAGGCTTACCACAATCCAAGTAGAAATAGTCAGAAGGCGCTTGGACGAGTCTGAAACCCTTTTCGGCAACCGCCGCAGCGTCAGTAGAAGAGATCCACACCCTTCATCGATAACTGGTCAGCTTTTCCTTAAGATGTCGACAAGCCAACACTCACATCACAATGGTGTTGTTCGACAATGTGACGTTGAATTCGAGGACCATTTCTGTTATATGTCAGGTCGATCACGAAGTAATGAATAACTTCAACATCCTCACCTTCCCATACAACAGGCGTCTTTCCACTATTCTCAAGCGCCCCATGGGTTGCCTGCGTAAATACATCAAGAGCCTGGAACAGCGTTTTTCCAGTGGCATTCAAATCAGCTTGAGTGGGCTCATCAATATCATAACATTTGGTGTTCAATTCATCTCCTCCAGTGGAAAAGTACTTTCCAGGGAATCGAGCGGAGATGGCTGAGATAAGAGAAGTAGTGAAATTGGTGGTGCTCGATGAAGCAAAGCGCAATTGTCCTATCATCTCATTGTTTAATCACCGGCGTAGGGCTAAAGGAAAGAACTAACCGGCCGGAGGCTCTGGAAACCCATCAACACAAGCGAGGGCAGAAAGACAGAGGGTATAACGAACCATTCGCGTATGTGGCCCAAGGGGTCGCTCCCGGACAAGCAACGTGTTCAGGATAGGCCTGCGCTATGATTGCAGTATGTCCAGGCGCTTGAAACAGAGTATCAAGAATGAGATTATCGCGGACTGAAAGCACTTACTATCCACTTCAGGAAGGACATCGATGCCGCGCTACGGATGGAACAAGTGTCAAAACAAATGTATGGATACAAGGATCTGATAGATGTTGCTCACTGCCGCAGCATAAGTAATGATGTTCTGTACATCATCTGTACTGTAGATTAACGAGGGACCATACGCTCCCTTCGCAGATAGCTCCGGGAACTCAGGAACCTCCAAAGGGAAGCTTTGACTATCGACCATGTGCCAGTGGAAGGTTGTCATCTATGAATAGACACATCAGTGAATGATGATATGTAAATTATAGAAGGCTTCTGACCTTGACCCAGCTCATTGCATCGAGCGTCCTCAGTATATCCTCGACAGGAAAACTGAAAATTATGAGTCTACGGGATTCGAAAGACGATCCACAGGGACTCACTAGTTCCTGGAGACAAGCAGAGAGGTCACTTGGCGTCAATTAGGCTAGAACGATGATAACTCGTACCTGCTGGTATCAAGCATGAGGCCACGATACGACTGCATAGAATTAGAATTTAGGAACCTAAATCTCCAAAACCAGGTGGCGACTACTAACATAAACCGGGGAATCCGTGATGGTAATGGGAGCCTCAACCGTATAGGTGAAATTGTCAAGATAATAGAACAGCTGACCTATCGTTGCTCGTTAAAGCTAGCACATCTTGGACGGAGAGAAAGCGAACCAAAAGTGGTCAAACCACGGAACAGACCCAGACTTGAGCTGGCCCTGAGAGTTGCGGCGGAGCCATCATCGGGAATTGTTAATTCATACCCTTCTACGCGGGAATCAATATCTTGCATGGCCTCGTCCGAAATACTCTTAATATCGTCGCCGTCGAAAGATATCGCAAGGGAGGAAAGAGCTGTAGCTGATTGTAAACTCGGAGCATACGAAGCTCCCCTATCCACGACCAACGCTTCCAGTTTGTCGTTATTGAGAAAAGCCTTTGTACGCTTGACCGCGTCCAAGAGATCCTGAGGGGGGTTGGAGATGGCAGAAGTATCAATATCAAAGCCAGAATCAAGGATTAAGGTAGTGTTGCCAGTGGAGAGCTGGACAGGAAGTGGCCACAGTGCAGCAGCGGCATTAACAATGACCGCTACGATGAACAAAGACTTGGAACCCATAGCAGACAGAAAAGAGGGTTAGGTTTGGGGCAACGCGTGCATCCTGTCGGTTTTATACTTGGCTAACTACTCTAAGTCAAGTCAATTACCAGGATCACGCGTGCAAAGAAAAGTGCCGTTAATACTTTTAAGAGCACGAATGCAAGATAAAAGCCAGGTATTTTAGAAAAAAAATAAAAACTATAGGAATGTGTAAAGCTTCGAATCAGTTCCTTCCCGATTACATTTACAACAATAGGTCGTCTCCCCCACCAGAGCTCGAGTTAGCCGCCCCTCCGGAAGACCCAAAGGATCCAAATGCATTTGAACCCATAGCAGGTTTCGCAGGTCCACTTCCCCACAAGCCTGCAGATGCCTTTTCGCTTTGTATATCTTTCATCGACTTGCTTGCGCCTGTAGTCTGGGTTGACGATTTAGACGGGCCAAGAGACATCGACCACAAGTCGTCAAAATTGGCGCTAGACGCAGGTTTCGACGACATTACGGGAGAAGCGGAAGCCGCACCCGGGGTAGAGCCCATTCCAGCGTTGGACATTGGGCGCATAGGGGATATACCACCGAATGTGCTATTAGACGACAGTGACGGAGAGGGTCGATGCATTCCCCCAGCACTCATGCCAGCCATGCCACCCATTCCAGTGCTCATACTTGGGCCTATGCCCGTACCCATTCCCACACCCAGGTTGCCGTAACTCTGCGGTTGGGTTGGTGGGGAAGATGTAAAACTCATTGACTGCGGTCTGGCTGGGGTCGAGTTCAGCATCTCCATCAGGTTCATCTTCGGTGCAGCGGCAGGAACAACCGGGACACCAGCAGCAGCGGAGACCGCCGCCGTTGTCGGAGCAGCTTGGAAATCAGCAAAGTCGTCGTCTAGAGAAATCATCAGTCAGACGGATATTTCTATTGCTGGCAATTGATATTCACCATCGAGACTGACACTGTTATGTGCAGGTGCTTGTGCGACAGCAGGTAACGCCTTCTCGGAAAATCCTGTAGGGGGTTGAGTGGTAGTGCCGCTACCAAACATACCTCCATCATCAAGGCCACCAAGAAGATCGATTTCCTGAGCTGGAGCAGGCGCAGGTTCCGGCGCAGTAGGTTTACGAGCGGAAGTGGCCGAAGATGATGCATTCGTTCCACTCCTCCTGGTAGGAGATGTAGGGACATCCTCATCGTCGCCTGCGTTGTATTCTTCGAAGCCACGTGAGCCGCTGTCCCGAAAAGAGCCACTCCCGCCACCACCGTAAGATGAACTTCCACTTTGTTCTTTGAAGAGCAAGTCAGAAGAAAAATCAGGAGACCAGTACCCTAAATCAAAACGCACCTCCATATCGGTCACCACTGCTGAAGCTGGAACTTCCTCCCCCATATCCAAGACCGTCACTCCCGAACCCACCATATCGGCTCCCCCCACTTGAAAAGCTCAGTCCATCATTTCCAGTACCGACGTATTTATTCTTATTGGCCTTCGCTTTGCGACGCTCGGCCCGAATAGCCTCGACATCAGACAAAAGCTCGACGATCTCCTTTGCACGATTTCGGACATTAATTCCTTGGTCCTTGCCCTTGTCGTCTATGTAGTGGAAATTTCGCAGCATCTTTATAGTGGATATGTGTGCTCTTGCGTCGTCCACAACACGTTCCGAACCATGCTTAATAAGGTATTCAAGAAGCTGAAGGGATTTATAGATTTGTCGCCACTGTCTGGCCTCTTTTTCCATGAATCGAGAGTAGACGCTGGGCATTATTTCGTTGAATTCGGGGCTTGGGTGTTGAGTCAGTGATGAATTGGCACGGTCTGAATGGAAAACGCACTAGTTGAACGTTCTACAAGAAGGGTGTCAGTAAAAGTGGATGAAAGACAGAAAACTGAATATACTCGCCTATTAGCAATATCCTGCATTAGAGATGAGCTTGCGCCCCTACGCAAAAGAAATCGGTATCGAATACAGGTATGATTTAAGTCAATCTTACCAAGGGTCGTCGTTCGTGGCCTCGCGAACTTTTGCCTCGATTTCACTGACATTGAGCACAATGTTTTTGGCCTATACACAGAATGAGTTGCTGGGCAGAGAATATAGATCGATTATTACTTGCTCATAGTACGACTTGATATCGTACATAGTAATCTGAGATAGCGAATTCCCGAGTGCTTCCAGTTTGTCCATGGCTAGCGTATAGACAGAGGGAAAAAGAGCAGTGTGAAAGGCGCTGACGCTGAGAGACGGTCAATCACGGTCACGAATCACCTGATTTGGTTACTTCGTGACAAGTTGATAAGATGTTGCGTGTGTCTTAGAACCGGTAGATACTTACTCTGCCATACATATGTACGTATCACGAAGGAGTGGGTATCACAAGGGGGTTCAGCAGACCTCTGCATTTCTGATCCTTTCCTCCTCCAACTCTCCTCCAATTTGGCCAAACTGTCAAGAGTCGTGTCAACTTCCATGTTTTATACTAAGAATCGGTTCGTAGGCCAATTTCATCTTCGAGACCTTGTCTATCGACAGACCAGTCCATACGTTCCCAACTCCGCGCTACACGCGGATCGGCTAGTCGGTCCCGCAGGTGTGGACGTTGTTGCAGCAGAAAATATACTTACCCCTGAATATAAAGCGGGATACGGCGAAACCAGCGGATATCGTCTGGGAGTATCAGTCTTGGTGGTCGAGAGAGCCATTACATGAACTCGAGCGACATCTCGTACATCGATATATCCAGGTATCGTTGTAGAATCGATCACAGTTGCTTTACGCTTGAGTAGAGAATAAAGATAAACGTTGGTTGACAAAACGCTGCAGTCAGGTTCAGGTGCAAGCCTCTCGAAGCCCGGAGCAAATGGTCCAAATGTCCAAGAAGGGCCCACTAAACAATGATCAATGTCACCGTAACTCACCAAGTTCAGAAGAGCTCTTACAGAAGGTAAGATCTAAACCTGAATGTCAA